>VZTV01043422.1:9207-36531 GCA_013400875.1 Anhinga rufa | reverse complement strand
AATTAATATGAGGAAACAGATTGTCCTTTACAAGTGTTCTGATAAATGATGTAATTATAACCGGGAGTGGGCTCATTTCCTTTTTTTGGCGTGTGGGTTACAGCTATTTTGCGTGGCACTGATCCTGCCGATGCTACAGCAAGCCCACCCTTCTGAACGAAGGGACAGTAACACTTGCTCTGCTTGGGATACTTCCTGTAGAAGACAAGCAACCCCTCGCTACAACAAACCCCCCTCCTGTGGCTGAGGTTCCCACACGCCAAAGCAGGTGGGTTTAGGGCCTCGCAAGCCACCCAGAAACAAAGCAAACAAGAGGCACAGCGCACCTCTCAGTTTAAAGTACTAACATTTGAAATTATTTCTGCAACCGGACTAAACTAAATGCACTGTACTCTCCAAAGGCGTGAGTCATCTGAAAGGAGCTGATGTAGGAGAGCTTGAAGTACAGACTAACCATCATGAATCACACGTGCTGCAAAGGGTTTACATTGAGGCCAGAGCCCGAGAGATGTTTTTTCCCCTAAACGTCTACCTCCTTCCCCTTCTGAAGATGTGCTTTATGTATTTGAGAAAAGATACAGTAAGAATACAGACTGATTTTCAGTAGGCTATAGTACCTAGCCAGATACACGTCACCTGTGTATCTACCCCTGCGTACCGATCCTCTGCCAGACGGGCAAGATCAGCTTCTGTTATGGACAGCTCTCGCATGAACACCCTCAGCTTAAACCTAAGCAGCTTGGGGTAAGTGAGCAAAATGTAGCATCCGGAACAGAACACCAACCTACAGGTTCATTGCCAAAAGGTTTCCACATAATGAAATATATTTCATTATGAATGGCAACATTTTAACTGATGCATTTACACGGCTTACTTAATTCGTTATACATCACAATTTAAGTGCATGTTCTGTCAGCTCTTCCATTACAGGCCATCAGCACTCTGAAATCCCATATAACATTTATGTTAATTTTCATAATTTAATTTCTCAATCATTTAATTTATAACAGGCTATACAAGAGGAGTTATCCTAGGTACAACCCTATTATCTACTTAGCTTCTCCAAACCTTTTTGAAAAACAGTGTGGGTTATTTCCAGTGTATACAAGATAACAGCATTTAAAACGTGATTTTTCCATGCACAATGCTAACTTGTAGAAATCAAGGGTCTGAACCTGCAAGCCTTACAGGCACACACAGCTCATATCCTCAGAAAAGCCAGACTGTTAGTACAACAACAGTTTTAAGGATGAGATCAGACTCTAGATTATTAAAAGCACATGAAGTAATTCTTACAAGCAAATAAAGTCCCCTATATCCCAATTCCCCTCAAACCAAGCTAATTTTGAAGTTTCTGCCTATTAAGTTCTTCCATTACAATACCTTTTCTCCTGACAGTTTGCCTACCACTATCTAACTTCCTTTCTCCTGTGGTTCTCAGACAACATTCTCAATAGGTAGGACAAAAAGCCCAGGAAGGACAAGGACAACAAGGTTAAAAAAAACCTGTACTTCGGAGAGTTTTTGTTGGTAGTACTTCACATTGATGATTTAAGAAATGTGGGTGCCTGTCAGTGGACGGCTCAACTGTAATTTAAGCACTCATTTAGGTGATTCATTTACCCAAAGTGGGAGTTGGATGCTGAGCTGAGCACTAAGGTAAGTAGCCATACATACTGGGAGGGGATGGAGAATGGAAACGAATTAGATGATTCACTGCTGAAACAGGAGGTGACATTTGGACTAAGGAGCCTTCTAAACATTCATTTCAGAAATCTAATCCCCTGTTAAGCTGTACGAGGAGAAAAAAAGCTATCCACAGGGAGGAAGTTTTGCAAAGGTCTGAAAGAGGAGAGCAAAGCAGCTGCACTCACTGTAGAGCTGTCCCACAGGCAGAAGAAGAAAAGAGGACAAATTGCTCACAAGCGGAGACACTGGCATCACAGATTGACACTGTGGGGTTTAAGAGGACTCTGAAGTTGTCACACAGTTCAGCTATAAAGGCATCTACAACAGATACTTTAAGACAGACATCTGTCTGTGCAGACTATACAGTCAGCTTGGGCTCCTAAGTGGTCAATATTGCAGGTATGCTCAATACCTGAAGCAGTGTCTGCGAATTCCCCCTTCCCCATCATGCTCCAATGCAGGGTGAAGATGGTATTGAGACAGAATCAGCACTTTCCTATCAGTCAAGACAGGGTTGGGGGTGGGGAGGAGCTTCTTTTAAATAACAGAATGACAATATATATCAGTCACTTGACTTTTGTATATTTTCCCAGTATTTCAGAAAAGATGGCTGCTTTGAACTGCCCTGAAAGGGTCTACTTCTAACTTCGCCCTTTTCTCTCTCTGGTGTCTGTGCGCTTAGACATATACATGTGCCTATATATTTTTTCTTTATTAACAAAGAGAAGCAAAACCCACACCCCTCTCCACCCCTAGCCCTCACATTCCCTTCAAGCATACTTACGGCTCCAAAGCGAATAGGCAAGGCGACAGTTTACTCGGCGATAAAACTGCTTGTTTATGGGCCAGAGGACTAGTGTGCATAGTTGAATGAAGTTAATGATCAGTCCACTCACAACAAAGACGAACCCAATGAGGAGGTGAACTATGAACTGGGTCTTCAGAAAGGCAATGAAGCCCATGATAACCACTCAGAAGCGCGTGCAAGGGCCGTCGCTCAGAATAACTGTCCTGAAAGAGAAAGAAAATAATCAAATAGAGATTGGATTTACATACCCTGAGGAAAAACAAAGTGGGAGCCTTGAAACAGTCTGTGCCACTTCAGCAACAGGAACCTAACCCAATAAACACTGCTCTCCAAGCCTGCCTCATTCAGGTCTTCACACAATAAACTGTTGATGGTGCAAATCGCTTCCAAAAATAGAAAGGAATCATTATTTGCAATTTACAGCCCACCAAGAAGATTGTTGTTTGCTAAAGATGAATCTCGCACCTCTCTTCGAACAAAGATCACATAATTGGACTTAATGCTATGGGGAACCCAGTTCCCTGCACTCACAGTGAAGCTGTCGAGCCCCAGCCTGTAAACAAGCTGCACCGCAACTGCTGTACTTTCAGGGGTTGCTGTCCCTGAACTGCAACAGGAGCCTCAGCCCCCCCGCACCCAATAAATGGCATGCTGAGCCTCTGGAGCTGCGTAAACGAACTGATGCCTTCCTGGCCTGCCTTCAAAGTCACCGCTCTCTACACACTTCTCCCAAACAAGCACTTCTCCCAAACAAGCACTGAGCGAGGGCTGCCAGGGAATACAGAGACTTTGTTATGCATTTGCTTTGACTAGAAGAGTACAGCAGTCCACCTAGGGAGCAGGCTCTTCATCCTGCAGAGAGTCTTGGGATGAAAAGAACAGGGCTGGTAAGACAGAGCATCGGTCTGGCAAACACTAAGGCATGGAAATGGAAATTAGATATTCCCACATCCAAAACCCATGCTGGAACAAGTTTAATAATGTCTCACTTTGTCAAGCCACAGTACCATGATCAAATATACCAGTTAGTGTGGGGAAAAAAGTAAAATCATAGAAAAACCTTAGGCTATGTAGCAGTACAAACTTGACCTGGAAAGGGCTTTGGCACAGAATCTTGATTCCACCGAATTAGCCAGCTCCCTTAACTGAGTATATGCCATATTTATACCAGGTGCAGAAAGACGGGTGATATCTGAACCAGCAGAAATTCACAGTAGCTTAGACAGCCAAGTCTGATCTAGTACAAATCCTGCAGTACAAAGTTAACCCAATAAAATATATTTACCAAGCCACCAGATTTATTCCAAACCCTGATTTATTCTGACCCGTTGAGTACTGGAAGCCCTACAACTAGGCCAACCAGGCTGTCAAACCATAGCCTCAATGTCTCACCCAAAAAACAAATGCATGGTCCTGATTTTCTGCCACAGCCAAAGCTTGCTGACAGTATTTATGCTCAGCTTTTACAAGTGTTGTAAATGACCGGTCCAACCAGCAGATGGTAACAAATCCTTTTGACAAGCCTAGCATCCAAAGGTGATGCAGAAGTTCCTAGTGCCCGAAAAAGAAGTTCCCAGTGCCTGCCAGCTATAAGGAACCAAACCATTTTCATTTGCCACCTGTTTACAGTATGGTGCTATTTATAAAACTCAACAACAATTTTACTTGTGAAAGCTTGTTTTCTACCATCTCTTTTACAAATCAGGTACTGCCTTTTCAGGGCACAGAGTGTCTCACTTTTGCACAATTAAAATCCATTTGCATCATTAGTAATCTACCCACTTCAGAAGCACATTACATAGGAAAAAAAAACAAACAAGTCTGTTTCAATAGAGTCACTACTGTGCCTACCACAGAAAGCAAAGCAAGTTGAATAGGCCGATATTGAAACTTATGATGAATAATCTAAATTCTCCCAATGTTTTCCTGTAAGAATGGAAGAAACATTTCTTCCACTAACAAATTACTTTAAGAACAGCTGTTGGGAAGCAGAGACTTGTGTTTAAAAAGAAAAGGAGCCCCTTCCTCTCCCCTCCTCAAAGGGTGGCAGGGCACAGTTGTCTCATACAGCCAAAACACTGTACAGTGTTCACACGTACCATATGGGAGGTAGCCATGGTATTCAGCATTTGACTTCCTAGCACAGCAATGGGCTTATTTATCTTGTCCACTGGCATGTTCTTCAAGTCACTGTATTAAGCACTGCCAAACATTAAACACCAAGTTCTTAATTTCTAAGATCAGAGTCATTCTCTTCATCTGGTTTCTCTCAAAAACCAGTTCAAACAAACCAGAAAAGAACAATCTCCCCTCCCCAATCCCCAACCCCCCAACTGTTTTTTGAATCCCTACTTGGCTTCTGTACAGCCATGTGCAAGCAGCTTTGCTGATGACTGTGTCTATCATAGTCATTAGACCAGTACTTACTGCCTTTGAGAGCACAGCTTGGCCCCTTCCAGACAAGGCCCAAAGCGCATACAAATGGCACGAGGAATAATAGAAATGTCAAGTATTATCCTCAGATAAAATGTCTGGGCTCCACTTCCACAGCCTCTTTGCTTTGAGCAAGGTCTGGAGCATTCTGGTATTTGTTCATTACATTAAATCGCTGTATTACGGACCCAGAAGGACACATCCCTTTTTACCAGACAGAAAGCTGGAGACATTGCAGCATATTGCTTCTCCAGCTTCATTACGTGTGGAAAACAGGATTTATCACTCGTGCACCAATGCCCTGCCCCACACGCTGGGTACTGGTCTTGCTCTGGCAGGACTCCAGAGCTGCACAGCTCTGGCTGGCAACATGGCACAGCCGCCTTGTGTGCCTGCACCTGGGCTGGGCTCGGCTCCCTGCGCCCCTGGGCATCTGGGGACTGCAAGTCTTACCAGTATTGCTACAGGGTGAAGAGGACAGCAGCCAAAGCACAGCTGGTGCCTCTCTGGCACCTTTTGAGGACAGCATTTGCCCAATTGCTCCATAAAGCACACCTGGTTTACTTACACTTCCTCTTAAAATGGACAGGGATCAACTAATAAAACGGGTTAGTCTGTCTGATCCTTTCAGTTTCAATGCTGGATACAGAACCTGCCAGTGTCCCTTTTGCCAATCCTTCACTTAATGGTATTTGACTTTTAAGGTAATTAGAAGTTAAGATTAACCCAGGGATTCTTTACTTTTCTGCACGTAGGACATGCCCATGTAGGATAGCCAGGCAATTCAGGGACTGACTGACAAGCAAAGGGTGGTCAGCGGCTGTTTTGTTGAATCCCATGGTCAGGCTGGGGAGACAATGGAGAAATCACTATTTGCTGGAATGAGGAGAAGCAACACTTCTGCATCTGACACATATATATTAAGATCAGCTAAATGCCTAGGAAGTAAACATCTGCCCTAGCTTAAGACAGCAAGTCTCAGCACTATCCATTTTTTCTTTTTTAAAAGTATACCCATATCATGTGCATATTCAAAGACCTGCTGGCAAAAATCTTTTTTTCTCTCCTTTCTTTTCCTGAAGCATATTGTAACTTCACAACATTGACCTTTCACCACAAAACCCCTATTTCCTCCTGTGCTGCCACACTGAGGGCTGTGGGCAACTTTAGTACTCTTCTTTCACACCCTTGCCAACCGCCTGCTTCTCACAGCCATGCTGCAGGACAGCACCAGTGTAAAACCCAGCTCAAACCAAACTTTCATTGCCTTTTATTGCCTTATCCTGCAGGGTCATTTGACTGTCACAAAGTCAGAGACCGCTCCCCATAGCATTGATCTCCATCTTCTCTGATAAGAAAGTTCTTAAATGCTTTGCATCCTTCTGGGCTCCTTCCCTTATTATATACCTCTCAAGTAGAGGGCAAGGAGCCAGATGTCCTACAGCTTTCTTGGGTACAGAGTTGCGTTTTGAGGCTCCACGTTCACATGGATTCACCAATATCTAAAAGGTACTATGTGCCTCTCAGCATAAGGAATAATATAATCTTTTCCTTTACCCAGCTTTCTACATTCATGGAAGTCCTAATGATTAAACTGCTTCGAGACTTCTACCTCTCTGTTAAATGCTGCTGAAAGATGCCACCAAGTTCAAAAACCATGAGAAAGGAGAATGACAAAGACACTGTGATTGCATCAGCCTCATTTCATTAAAAAATCAGGTTAAAAAAACAGATGCACAACATGCACTAAGAACATTACAACCATTTCATGAAATACGTTATTATTTATGAACTCAAAATTAAAAACTAAGCCACTAATCATTCTATAACAGTTCTTCCAGTTCAAACTCTACGTTTTAATTAATGTATTGCTATCATGTGTGTAAAATTCCTCCGAAGTTCATGAGGTTTGCATGAATATGAGCATGAAATTAGGAATTGGTCCACTGATTCTAATATTCTAACCCAGTAAGAATTAATGCATTTGACAACAACAAAACCTGCAGCAGCCAGTGCTTACACCTCTAGCTTTTTGCCTTCAGTTTTTCTGAGCATGCTCTATTGCCTTTTTCCAGCTGCTTCCGCTCTACTGTACCATATATATCTCCACTTATAAAACTAATTGCAGACATCTTTTACTCCAAATGTGTTGCCGCCACCCTGAATTCTGGTATTTTACCTACTTCATAACATTTTTCACCAGCTGAAGAATTGAGTGAAACCCTTACGATAATGAATTCTGCCTTTTGCCATAATATTTTAAAATACTGTATTTTTCAGATTGAGTTTTATAAGCCTTCCTGATGCGTGTATAAACTTGGCAGACCCTGTCTATGAAGAAAGGCTAATAATGTTGCAGCCCAGAAAGCCAACCGTATCCTGGGCTGCATCAAAAGCAGCGTGGCCAGCAGGGCGAGGGAGGTGATTCTGCCCCTCTGCTCTGCTCTGGTGAGACCCCACCTGGAGTGCTGCATCCAGCTCTGGAGCCCCCAACACAGGAAGGACATGGACCTGTTGGAGCGGGTCCAGAGGAGGCCACGAAGATGATCAGAGGGCTGGAGCACCTCTCCTATGAGGACAGGCTGAGAGAGTTGGGGTTTGTTCAGCCTGGAGAAGAAAAGGCTGCGGGGAGACCTTATTGCGGCCTTCCATTACTTAAAGGGGGACTATAAGAAAGATGGGGATGGTCTCTTTAGTGAGGCCTGTTGTGACAGGACAAGTGGTAACGGTTTTAAACTAAAGGAGAGTAGGTTTAGACTGGATATAAGGAAGAAATGTTTTACAATGCGGGTGGTGAGACACTGGCACAGGTTGCCCAGAGAGGTGGTAGATGCCCCATCCCTGGAAACATTCAAGGTCAGGTTGGATGGGGCCCTGAGCAACCTGCTCTAGTTGAAGATGTCCCTGCTCACTGCAGGGGGTTGGACTAGGTGAACTCTAAAGGTCCCTTCCAACCCAAACCATTCTATGATTCAGAAGCAGTGCAAAAAGGTTTGATGAGACATGGCCAACAAAGAGCTTCCTCACCATTTTTCAGAATTCTACAAACTCTGCTCCCTGAAAACAGACAAGGAAAATTAAAAACCGTTTTTTTTAGTCAAAGTGAGAATTATCTGTTCCATGAGCTGCTTCATGTATATGAGGAGGGCAGGTACAAACAGCAGCAGGCAAGAGCTGAAGAAAACTCCTCTTCTCTCAGTATGCTTTCTACCCTCCAGATTTCTCTGATGACCTGACTCAGGCTACTTTTCTTTTAAAAGCAGCTAGGAAAATCACTAGCATAAGCATCTCTTCCCTCAACTCCCCATACAATATCAGAAAACCAAAGAATACTAACCAGCTACCAGACAGTCTAGGCAGAGATGTGAGGAAAAGCTTCCAACACCATTGCCTATACCTGTTTGGTGGATAAATAAAAGTACAGGTCCCAGTCTGGTAATTTTAGCATCCCTCAGAAGCACTACATTGCCACAGTGGCAGTAGATTGTTTTCCTGGACATTTCTGGGAAGTACCACACAAAAATAGGTTTATTATCTTATGAGCTGCATTCAATACTTAAAAGTAATTACCTCAGTTACCTCTAAGAAATAATTTTTCCTTGCAGAATACGCAATACTTTTCTAGCTAAAAGACAAAAGTGCAGTGTCTATCCAGCCTTTAAAAGTGTAAAGATATGTTCGTAGCAAATACCCTGTTATAAGAAAATATTCAGGAAGAAAGTCGGTAATTGATGGTCTTCCACTTCACACACTGTACCGCATCTCTTTCTGGGATGAGGAATTTGGGAGCGTGACCCACATGATACAGAAGCCGTACAAAACCAACAGAGTATTTACACAGGGCTTTGACCCAGACTTCAAAAAAGCACCACAAGTCTCCTGCCCACTCTGCCATGACACCACTAAAAGCAGTCTCCACTCAAGCCTGATTTATTTTAGAAATATCGTTTTAGAACCACCACTGGCAACAAGCGCTGTATAAGGAGGCTAGAAAACATAGCTTAGATCAACAACAGTGAGTCAGTATAGCTAATAAGCAAAATGAAAGGAAATAAGGTATAACAACAGTTTTGGTATCCATTTGAACAGTCTGTACTAAGGATTCTCCAGATATGCTGTAAAAATAGTCAACTATTCAATCACATCCCACACAGCGTTACAAACTGTCTACTATAGACCTAGCCTTTTAAACCTAAGCATGACAGAACGATTATCTTGGTTTCTGACACAATACAGGTCTAATTTCCCTGCACATCCCTCAAGTGAAATGCAAGGCTGATTCAGAGTTCATTAAAAATCCTCATGTCATGAATTTCTAAAATTTAAATGTATGGAAGAGAACCTTAAGCCAAACTTAGGTCACAAAGATAAAAATTTGTTTCTGAGTTGTGAGAACTAGGAATATGATCTCAAGAAGAAAAAATGTTACTGAGTTACCATCATGAAATTAGAAGAGAGCTTATTCCTTGAAATTTGGCTTTGAACCAGCACCACAGCCAGTTTCTAGAAAAGGACAAGAGTAAAAGATTATCACCACTATCTGTCTGAAATATAGTCATTATTTCAGTCTTGATCTAAAAGTCCATTAAATCATAGAAACTTCCACTAGTGTCAATAGGGTTGACTCAGTATCTGTAGAGATTTTTTTATGAGATTAGTCTATTTCCATCAAATAGAAAGCCCTTTGCTTGTCATCCTAATGAGATGCTGCTACTTCAAGGTTAAAAAATGAAAAAAAAAAAAAAAAAGCTGTGCTCGTATCTCTGACATTCATAATCATTTAACAGAGTGGGAGGTCCTGAAGAAGTTATTTCATCTTCTTTCACCATAGGTAAAGCGTAAGTGTTAACTCCAGGCATGATGTGATGGTCATTCAGAGCAACAACAGCCATGGGAGGAGCACACATCCTTAATAGAAACACTAGTCCCTGTTCATGCCTCTTCCACTCTATACATCTTTAATTTTATTATTACAAGACTGTAAGTTCATCAATTAAACTTCAGGAGAGAGTAGGTTACAAAATAAAATGCATATGTGAATAGTTTATGTGTACCAGTGAGCCCCGTTGGGGAGTGACCACAAAGTCATTTCTTCCCCCCACAAATGCCGCGTTAGGGCATGGCCCCAACTGAGGGGAGGCCTTTATGCGCTTAGAGCACCTCCTGCCATGACAACACCCCCCCACTGCCCTATGAAGAGCATCCATAAGAGGTCCACACCCCAGCAGGACTTCAGTCCCAGTGCTCCTTCCTGCTTTTAAAATGTGGGGCAGCTTCCTATCAAGATATGGATTGCTCTAAAAAAAAAAATAAAATGATCAGGATAAGCAGTTGTTTAACTTGTATTTTGTAGATAGAAGAACACAGAATATGTAAACAAAACAAAGAAAAACATTCAAACAACTTATGGAACCAGAAGGGAATAAAACAGCTCTTGATACTACATGTCATTGCACTTGAGGGGCAGTTTTCCCTCTTGCCTGCCCTAAATGAAGTGTTACTGACATGATTTAGCCTCCTCACCAGCTGCGGAGAGCACTGTGCTTATGCCTCTGCTAGAGATGAAATTATATTTTTCTAACGTTCCTACAATATTACAGCTGAAAACACAAGCAATATTAAAATGGCTATTTTCCAAATTTAATTTCAACCATTTCCTTTTATCGCACTTGGCACATAAAAAAAAAGAGAGCAAGTGTGCACAAATTCAATTTCTCATCATCATACACACTCAGTTAACTCAGCCTCTATTTAAACAAATGGATCAGATAACAGAAATGAATCCTGACCTGCTCAGAAATCTGCCTTGTGTTGGTTGCCTTGCATCCGGAAGCAGAACTGCTTGAGAAACCTCCCTCGCTGCAAGCACCTCTATCAGTAAAGAGAACAATGCTATTTTCATAAGGATTTTCTGTTCACAACAGGGAAACTAGAGAGATTCTGTCATGAGTTCACTGGATAAAACCAGCCCAGACAATTTTTATGATATCACGGCTGAGTATCACTGAGCTAGGCTGACATCAGTTTTTCCACAGAACAGCCTCACCGTACTTGCAAGACACCACAGGATCCTCCATTGAGCTTTCCGGCGAAGGAATCCATTTACTTCAAAACCTGGTTGTGCACGCATGTAACTTGTTTTTATTTCAGGAAGACAAACATTGCCTTATGGTTTAGTAAACTTGGGATACTTTCTATTATAGTATATCATTTATTTACAACTACTTGTAGGTGTTTGTGTGCTGTTTCTCCCTTGTATACGCGCACACCACTTGTCGTAGTTCGGTCTGCAGTCTGGCACTTTTGCTTCAGTATAAACAACACGTAAAGTCATTTTTTTCCTAAAGCTATAATTACAAAACCTTAATTGCATATGAAATTTAGATTAGATAATACTTTGCAAGTTCTGCAAGTTTGCCTCATTTCTCATAGATACAGATGGGTTTTGTGGGTATATGCATATTTACAGATACTTGGGAGAGTCCTTGTAGAACTCAACTAATATACCTTGCCCTAAACTTGAATATTACTAATTACAAATATTTACCAGACTGTAAGCATTTGAACTCAAGTTCCTTCTTTGACCTGCTTGCTATTAAGAGAAAAAAACCCCACAAACATAACTTATATTGATCTACACGGCATACAATTAGCCTCATTTTGAAAACCAAAGGCAGGTAGACACACATTACTCCTTGTGTCATCTTTAATGGAAAGGGTAAGGTTTAACTGTTAGGGACAAAAAATAAGAGCTTTTCAATTCTGGTCACCTGAAGTAAAAAGAAATTGTGCTTGAGTAAGTCTTACTGCAGCAGAGCTAAGCAAAACTACAAGTTAACATGCACGTTTTAATGCACCAGCTTCCCCATTAAAGGGTGCTAGTAAACCAAGAGCGCAACGGGGGTCCCACACCCCTCCCCAGTGCTGACTGCCCTTCCTGGGGGCCACACAGGGCTGTGTGTTTGCCTTTCTCTGCAGCATTACAGAAGTTAACCTCTCTCATGCAGCCATGCACAGAGACACAAGCCATCAACCCGGGGCAAGGGGGAGCCATGTTCACACCAGCCTGCTGGCACAGCAAGACGCAGCAGGAACGGGCAGGGATCTTACACCGAGGGGGAGAAGATAGGCAAAACTGCCCTTTAAAAGAAAAGGGGATAAAACCAGGGGAAAATACCAGCCCACAGCAAGACATTTTACACTGAAGCGCACGAGCTAGAACACTGTCATATGCTGTATATTTTAAGAAATAAATAGGAACAATTATCCAGTTTTGCAAATTCCTTGTGGCTCCAGACAGACAGTTAAGCATGACTCACCCAGAAATGGCTGTCAAACACCTTCTGCCAGTCTTGCTCCTTCTCTTGGGAGCTTGTAAACCTCCCCCCTGCTCTTGTTTGTTTGGGGGCAGCTATTCTCCCTCCTTTACCACTTCAGATAAAACCCCTTCAAGGGAGAAGCAGGATGCTAATCCTTGCTAGCTCTCCAGTTCCCTATTCCTTCCCTCATGTTATACTCTCCTTTTTTTGTTACGGACACCAGCAACTTCCCAGGCCTGTGCAAGAGTCCCACTGGGTGCCACAGCGGATTTATGCCATTCAACCACTGTGTACAGCATTAGAGGCATTGCCAGCTCATCTGGTATTCAGTTTGTATATCAACCCCAAATTCTGAAAAATGCTGTCAAGTTTCCAGCTTGCACAGGCTTTGAGAGCAAAAGCAGGCTGGGAGAAGTTCTTGGAATGCTCAGCACATGCCAGTAGGTCTAGCAGGCCCACTCCAGTTCTCTAAAGGACAGCCAAATACCTTCTGTCCTGCTAACTGTTCTCTGCAATTTCACTCAGAGTGCAACAGCAGGGTGTCCTGCCCGATTTCAAGTGTGGCAGATGACAGACAATACTGGGATGCAACACCCGCTAAGCAGAACTGGGATGCTCTTGGTGCTAAACGCTCCCTTCCTTTTCCCAGCCAGGTACACTCTGTCAGTGATATCTAAAAGGAATTCAGCGGCACCTTTGGTAAACACCGTGCGCCTCTTTACCCCTATACACAAGGGAATGGATACTTGTGAGAGGCAATAGCTCGACAGAGGTTACCGCATAGCCCAGCAGCAGCTCACACATCATTTACCCATTGCACTTGAAATGAATGAAATCACCACCGGTACCACAAGGCATTTAAGCAGTTTTGAATGCTCGTCATGAAAAATAAGCCAACAAACATCTACTAACCACGCCTCTGACTTACTCCCAAAGTTTCACTGCAGACATGGGAAATCTTTTCCTTAATGACTGCATACACCTACCTTTAGGATGTTGCAGATGTAAAGCACATCCCCGCAGGCACCTGTCAATTGCCCGCTTGCTTGTGTTGCTCATGCTCTCTGCTGCTGTTTAAGCTGTGACTTACTAGTTTGTGCGTAGCACCACACTGATGTGGCTTTAAGATTTCTGGGTCTCAGCTGGCCGAAGTGGAGGGTAGGCAGCCCACAACTGTCCATAGAGATCTGCTCTAACACCCCCACCGCCACCCACCTCTCCTTAAGCCTCAGGAAGAGCTGAGAGACCTCCCTCTCTCACAGAAAGGAAAGGATATAAAATACTCCTCCATTATGCAGCAGCAGGATTAAGCGACTGAAAATACACATGACCACTCCTGCAGCCAGGGCTGGAGAACCTCCATTTTCCCCATGACAGAGTACCCCACACCTCTGGGCAGGGGAGCAGGAAGCAACAAGCTTCTCCCTGGAAGGAGGGGGATGGAAGGGATGACCTGGTTTAGCAAGGCTTATGGCGCACACTGTGGATGCCCTGGAGATCTTGTAGATTCGGTGGGTGAGCACTGTACTGGCACCCCCAAACAACACTCCTCAGCTACCAGCAGGTCTCAGTATAGTAGAGCAAAAATCCACGTAAGCATGGTTTTGAAAATCACTTTGCTGATTTTATATATATTTTAAAGTATATAATAAAATTTATATATTAAATAATAGATACCTTATACATAAAATAATATATAATCACATATAAATACATAATGTGTATGCATGTGCATATATATTAAAAATTATGTATATAACATGCAGAGGACATACTAGCAATTTCCAGGATAACAGTTGTAGGTCTGATAGAATTTCATTTTACCCAGTAGTTATGCTAGTATTTGGAAAGAAATGGTCCACAGAAAATTAGCATTATATTCAGAGAAAGGGTAGGAAGTGGAAACCAGGAGACTCCACAATTTACAAGTAATGTCAAAAGGCTGGGGTGGCCATAATCAATGTTCTTCTCAAGTCAGCTCATTATTTATTCCATCCCACTGCAGTTAACACACCTATGCGGTTGCTACAAAGTATCCGAGATCCTACAGATCTGTGATAAAATTTGCATTTTGACAGAAGGATGAATCCCCCCCTTTTCCAGTCAATGTGGCAAGAATATCAAGTTTCTTCCCTCTCCACAAAAGTAATTGATGCCACTTTAATTTTCCTGTTGAGCCAAGACATCGATTATTAAATACAGAGTAATAGGAAAGTTAAAATGAACAGTTTATATACTCCCTTTCCAAAAAGGACAGACAAAAAGTAAGTCTTCCCAGTGCTGAACTGGCTTGGAATTGATTCTCACCTTGCATTTAACTTCACAAAAGGCTGTAGACAATGTATCTGTGATAGATCTTCTGTTCCTCCTACTTTTGCTCTCTCTCTGCAGGTTACCATTTTTGCTTCACAAACACCTTGAATATCGGGGAGCACTGTTGCACTGCCCATCCTGGGTGCTGACACAGTTCTCACAGCTGTGACGGGCCAGGAGGGGCTCGGAGAGCAGGGGATGAAATGCAGAAGTCTGCCTCACACCTGAACCGGCCCCAGCCTCAGCCCTACAAACCCCCCCTCCAGTTTATGTGAAGGTGGGCAAAAGCAACAACATACATACATATTGTGATACAGAAATAGTTTAGAATAGAAATAGAAAAATTAAACACACTCAGGTTGCTTTAAATTATGAAGGACTGAGACTAAAACTTACTATATAATCTATTATAAACATAAAATTAACCACAGAAATAGCTGAAGCTGTAAGTTGTCTCAATGAGTTCGCAATAGAGCTGAAAAAAGTGGCACTTTTACAATTTTGAAGAGCTCAGGACTTTTGCCCCACCTGACCAGAGGTCAAGTCAAGATTTACCCACCAGGAAATCACATTCTGCATTTAGCAGTTATATTATTTTCAGCCTTTCCCATAGAGCAAATGCTGACACTGACGTTTTCCCTTCAAATGTAAGCATTTTCAATTCCTCTTGTGAAGAAAGACTTTTTGCCTTAATTACTTCTGGTTTTGATAGAGCTAGCAGGTGTAGTGAGACTATTTTCTTTGTTTCTATTAGTTCATTCAAAGTTGAAAACCCGACTGGGAGTTGAAAAAGGAGAGAGCCTCTTGCAATCTCAGAATAAAAAACAGGTGGGACAAAATGAGGTCTCTGAATTTTAAATGGGGCCAGACTTTCCCTGGTACATACATCTTGTTTTTCCCCTTATATAGGCTTCTGTTCTTAAAGTGAACATGTTCTGGCGGTGGCTACTCTCTTTAATGAGAAGAATACTGTCCAGAGTGGATTTTCAGAGTATTTCAATATCCCTCCAAAGCCTCTCATTCTTTCTGAAGTTATTAAGCCAGATAGCTTGCCCACACAGGTGAAATTTCATTTTTATTAATATAAAAATCTGAAGCTACTACAACTACAATTGGTACCATAAAATAGGATTTGGTCAGATTTATCTCTGGATGCTGATAATGGCACTGTTAAGCATTAAATGAACGCTACAGGGAAAACACTAAAAATATTTAGAAAGTAACACACTTAGATGGTTTGTCATCACCTTGACTTCTACTTTCTAACTTGAGATTAGCATCTGCTTTGTATCTGGTTATTAAGTCTCTCACTAGATCCCAAATTCTGAGGCTTAATCAGGTTTAAACAGTTTTGTTTGTTTAAAAAAACCCCAACAGGTTAAGATACAACTATTTTAGTGAGAAACTTCAGTATTTCTATATTTCAATGCAGGGATTTACTATGTGACACAAGATTTGCTGGAGCACTCCTTCCTGAATCACCTGCTCTGATTTGTACAACTGATTGTACAACTCCTAAGTTGCTAAAAATTTCAGATTGCCTCCATCCTCAATGAAGAGAGAGGTTCGCTGACAGCAAGTGGCCAGAGCACTAGCCAGCTAGTAGCTAGCTGAAGTGGCAGGTAACAAGGTAATTAGCCACAGTAAGTGATTTCTTTAAAAATACTAGGATTTTTTTCTAGATGGCCCAAATAAATTTCATAACACCAGTAATCCAGCACTCTGAAGAGAACAGCAAGTGGTCTAGAGAAGTACAAGTTAAATATTGTATAAAAAGGCATCATTTGGAAAACTTTGCCTGTTTCCAAGATCAGTGATTGATTTCCTCAATGACAAAAGTGCACGGCTCCCACCTGTCCCTCCGAGTCTCTCCCCTGAATGGAGAGATGTTTTCTGAAGCGAGCCATGCAACCACAAAACAGAAAAACTTGACGCATGGTACCTCCACTACTGAGGTCAATGGCAAGTTCAGTCCAAGAAATACACAGGGAGAGCACAAACCTCCCTCAAAACAGCAGCTTCCCCGCATCCCTATGGAGCCAAGGGCAGGGAGGATACCCAAACCTGACTTGCAAGTGCTCAGGGAGCTAAGAGGAAGGGGAAGATAGCAATCTTGAAATGCACATAGCTGAAGAGCTGAGAGGCTAAGGTGGAGTACAGGAACAAAGCAGCACAGGGGAGCAGAGATCACCACCAGACCATGCTCCCTGCTGCAACCGGTGTGTTTGAATTCACAGTGTGAACAAGTCTTCCATCCATCACTCTCCACCTCCATGCCAGTATATTTAGTATGTTATTTCCCTCCTCTTGCTACATGCAACTACAGGAGTTATTTATATGTCTGAAGAAATCCTCATCACTTTAATTTTCCCCCTACTTGCTGAATCCACAGAGTAAAATGACAATCTGGTGTTCTGACATCAATTTGATAGCTAGCTTCTACCACACCACAGAGACATAGTTAATGTCACCACTACAACACCTGGATTTACTCAGGCAGGAGGAGCCTACTAAATGCCAGAAAAAAAACCTCTAAACTGGGCTATTTGTTTCCTGACTCCCTGGGTGCAGGAAGGAAGCCACATCCACACGCACACACACATCACACCGGTGCAGCTCTCTTCAGCTCTGCCCTGTGCATCAGCTTTCTTCCACCAGATCTGCTCCCAGTGGACAAGGAAAGCAATCACTGGTCAATCCAAAAATTTCTCAGACACATCAAGAGGATAGTAAACCTAAAATATCCCTGACTAACCTTGTCTCCTTCTCCATGTAAACGTCTATTTTCAGAAGCATAGCTTCTATTATTGATCTCTCGAGAACAACAAAGGTTTTGCTTTTAATTCTCCCCTCGCCATGGCAATATGTGTATGAAGAAGAAAGATGGCCTATTTAGTAAGTCCATTTGATGCTATTTCTGAACACAAGATACAAAATAGTAACCTAATGGTTTGCGAGTTTTATTTTTACAGTAATTTCCCAAGAACTCACTTTCATCAATTTTCTGTCATTACAAGCCACTTCCTCAGTTGTGTTTTCTGCTAAAAAAATTTTGAACAAGGGCTATTATATTTTAAGAACAACATTTTTTCTGACATTTCATTTCATACTATCATTTCTAGTTAGTTTTCTCTGCAAAGCTTCTCTTTCTCCTCTGTTAATGCATTGTTGATAGCTACAATCTTGACAGCATTTTTGTCATCTTACGTACTCCAGTATATGCAGCCAATTAGTCTCCTCAATCTTTCCCTGGATGACAGGTCCTGTGAGCACTTTATGATCTTTGCTACTCATCTCAAAATTTTGATTTCAGCTTCTAATTTTATAAATAAATCAGACTGTGCGAAAACAAACAGAACACATGCATGACAGTGATGTAGGGGACATAATCTTTGAAAAATTACTGATGGACATACATTTCTATAGGACATGTGGGAAAAGAAAAGTGTCCCCAACTGCTGATAGTGCCCATTTCCCTGGCAGGCTCCAAATGCAGAATCAGCTCTTCACATAGACAAGGCCAAACCATGGACACCTTCATATGGTTTGATTCTCTCCTTTCCAGGCAAAAAGGCCAACAACAAAGAAAACCCATGGGCTGCTTCCAGGTTTACTTCAGTTTCAAGGCCACCAAGCTTCAGGATGTTTGCTTTGCATTGTGAACTGGCCTCTCCCAAGAAGCAGCCTCTGGAAAAGGTGACCTATTGCTCACCTTTGGACAGAGACTAATAAGAAGGCATCTCAGTCCCCAAAATTTTGGATATGGATGAAGTCATCTTGGGATATCATGTCACAAAGCCCAACCACTGACACAGCTTCTCTCATCCATTCACCATCTGTCTGGCTGCAATACCAGAACATGGCCAGTGCAAAGGAAGACAGTACTGGGGGATCCACCCCAGTCATCACGTTAGGCACGTACAGGACAGCCATCACAGACGTACTCTCTGTATTAGGGGCCCGAGTCCTGCCAGGGCACACACTCCCTCCAGTGACAGCTCACAAGGCTCTAACTCAAAGAGCCTAAATACAAACATTGGGAAGATCAAACACTTCTAACAACAGCCCTTCGTGTTCCCAGAACTTCTTCCAAAAGGACTTGAGCAAGTCCAGCAGCGAGCCACAAATATGATCGGGTGACAGACGCAT
This sequence comes from Anhinga rufa, assembly GCA_013400875.1. NCBI lineage: Eukaryota > Metazoa > Chordata > Aves > Suliformes > Anhingidae > Anhinga > Anhinga rufa. Next base: position 17,820 of record VZTV01043422.1, on the reverse strand, counting down.
CTCCCTTATGAGGAAAGGCTGAGAGACCTGGGTTTCTTCAGCCTGGAGAAGAGAAGACTGAGGGGGGATCTTTTTCAATGCTTGTAAGTATCTGAAGGGTGGGTGTCAGGAGGATAGGGATGGACTCTTTTCAGTGGTGCCCGATGACAGGACAAGGGGTAATGGGCACAAGTTGGAACACAGGAAGTTCCACTTAAATATGAGGAAAAACTTCTTTCCTGTGAGGGTGCCAGAGCAGTGGCACAGGCTGTCTAGAGAGGTTGTGGAGTCTCCTTCCCTGGAGACATTCAAACCCCGCCTGGACGCGGTCCTGTGCCCCCTGCTCTAGGTGTGCCTGCTCACACAGGGGGGTTGGACAAGATGATCTCTCGAGACCCCTTCCAACCCCTACCGTTCTGTGATTTAGCAGCAAAGCCCGCTCCTTACCAAGGCTTCCTTTCTCTCTTTCCAGACATTAAAATGACACCTATTTGTAGTACTGTTATCTGTATTAACAACATACAAACAGTGGTTCAGCACTGGAACCTGTTGTCCAGAGAGGCCAAGGAAACTCCATCCTTGGACATTTTCAAAACCTAGCTGGAGAAAGCCCTGAGCAACCCAACCTATTTGTGAAATAAGCCCTGCTGAAAGCCACCTCAAACTCAAACAGCACACTCCAGAGGTCCTACCCAACTATATTCTTCTAGATTATTTTTTTTTAATAACAAATGCTTGTAAGATTACAAGCCCGCAATTACAATCTCCATAGAAAAAAGGATGCTGAGACCTCATATTTGACCATGGGAAACTATTCTGAGACCTCTTTCCTCCTTGAAATGTCATCAAGCAAGCTCTGCAGGAAGGTAGGCAATGCATTTTGAGCAACAGTAATTAAGACCAAACTGCCTGAGTTTTCACTAGACTTCCCAGGTGGTTTTTGCAGCCTGCAGTGAGCTTTATGTTTCCATGGCTACTCTTACAAGCATTCCACCCCTCCTTTAAAACTAATCACATCACAGCTGCAGCATAGACATGCCCTATCAGGTAACAGCCAGATTCATTTCTTCCTCTACCAGCTCTGCAAATCTAAGATTTGGTTTAAAGCACGTTCATCCTTTTTAAAGACAGATGCAAGTTTAAGTATTACTTAGAGCATTTGCTTCACTACTCTTAATATCTTTGCTAGCATTAAAACGACGGGTCTCTCTCACTGTATCTTCCAAATTTCAGACTGTTAAGTCACATCTCTTTCATATCACAGTCTGACATCATTTGTTTGCAAAGGGCATCCAAATCAGCCACTGGAGACCAAATGCCCAGGGAACTGCACTGTTGCAGATCCCCAGTGAATCAGGAACAGTGCCTGCCTCTCCAGACTAGAGGTCTGTAGCAGAGCAACCACTGTGAGGGGCATGATCAGCAAAGTCCCTCAGGTCAACGTGGTTTGTGTTCAGGAGTAAAAAAGAGTCTCTGCAGCGTTAACAGCTGCTCTTCCAGTCTTTCCTCCAGCCTTTAATAGCTCATGTTTTTCCTAAGCTCCAACTCCAACCAATACATAGAAATCTCCATTTAGTTCATGCATAATGATTGCTCTAGTTGCAGAGAGCTTGATCATTAGAAGGCAGCCTGCTAAGGAATTTAGCAAGTAGTTAAAAAGCCTGGTTCCCCACAAACTTGTATTTTAGTGTTGATGGACACTTTTACAAGCTTACATCCACATGGAGACCCAGATATCAAAGAACACCCAATTTTATGTCATAACATTTCCCTAAGGTGAGGCTCTTAGCAGCCCCTTTCTCCTCTCCTTGGCTACCTCCATGAAACTTGTAGGATTCCAGTTATTTTGGAGACACCCTCACTGCCACCTGCCAGCCAAGCATGGCTGGAAACCCCTCAATGGGTTCAAAACATATCGCTGAGGAGAGGGACACAGATGTATTTGAACAGCCAACACTCAATTTTATTTCCATAGCGAAGCACAATGAAAATCTGCCACGCTCAGCCTCTTCAGGTCATCAAATTTAAATACACAGCAATGCCATGTTAGCCTGGATAAACTCATGGTTTACGCACACGGGCATGGTCATGAAATTCTTTGGGTAATAAGATTTTAGATATTCAAGATTTCTGTGCTTGCAGATCCATGAGCAGCGACAGAACAGAAAAAAACACCCTGAAATCCACACCGAGAACAGTGCTCAAAGCTTCAACTTCTCTGCAAACTTCTGGTTTTTTTTGAATATTCTACACTCTTAAAATTGCATGGTTTGTTGCTACACGTGTGTTAGGAAGACATTGGCTGTTTTAGTCTCTATGTACTTAATCTCATAGACAACTACGCAGTCAATGTAGGACACCTATCTTCTCAGTCCTTCAGTTTAAGCTGCCTAAATTAAGCAGCAGAGCTTTTACACCAACACGGTGATATTTCAAGCACAGCAGCCCGTAGACTATAGGCATATTATCCACAGATAACAGATGTTATCTAGAAATATGTCATGTGGCACTTTGTGTGTCGAGTGATAATCTGTACAGATGCACCTGGAAAACTGAACTGCTCCTCTACCAGGCTCAGGCCCGTTCTTCCTCAGCCTCCCTTAATGGTGGGACAGGCAGCTGCACTCCACAGGCCTGACAGAGAACATGCCAGCCAACACATAATGCTCCTCTCCCCCACCATTTTGAGAAAGCATCAGTGAAGCGGACTAGCATTTAGATAGGTGAATAATATGCTAAATATAGATGAGACATATTTTTTAAATCTTTCTCCCAAGTCTCCCACCCTTGAGAGGGTCCCCTCTCCCCTTCAGCCAGCAGAGATGGCAGGGCCTGCCAGTGGAGCAGTGCTCTTCGTCCGCTCTGCTGCTCCCCTCAGGGCTGGGGAACTGGTGCAGGCACACTAACAGCCAACCTGGATACTCATCTTTGTCTATTTATCTCCTTTGAAAGTCGATCTTTCTTGAAAACAATATTTTAATAGGCAGACACCATGCAGTCTTTTGCTGTGCTACTCTGAAGAAAAACACAAACCAAGCACTAACTTGACAGGAGCAGGGCTTAAAGCTCATGCTTGACCAGTTTAACATTCACACTGCAGTACTTCCCAGGGCGCTTATCCATCCCCAGGGCCAGTGGCACTCGGCTCCCCTCCAACACCAAAACGACCTGCCCCTGCTGTGTTCAAATCTCTCCTCCAGTGCATACAAATTATGAATCTCCAGGTTATTCTGCCTAAAATAACAGACAAAACATTCACTCCAAAAATATAATGACAGCAAATACTAATAAAATCCAAGTGAAGACAGACATCATTAGAGATCATGTGCTAAACTTGCTTCAAACACCTGAAACAGAGAGCAAAGCGCAATTACAGTCAATAAGCAAATAAAATAAATGGGCAGTGAAATTACACAGCTCATTAAAACTGCTTTAATATACATAAAAGTTTAGCACAGGCCTTCCCTCTCTCAATCTGTGTCAAAAAATGTTAAACTATTGCAGTACAAAATACAACAGTAGCAAAACCTGTATGATCCAAATTATTTTGTTCTTAAAGTACATTAACAAAACCAAAACATTCATGGCAAGTTCAGGTGTGACAACACATCACTCAATCTACAAGGCAGGGCTAGGAATGTGGTAACATCACCAAGTAAAATTACCTTAAATTCTAATAAAAATTATGTCAATTAATCAAACTAAGTATATGTTAGTATTTTGAGCTCCTTTGGTGGCCAGAAGCTGAAACTTAGGAGGGCAAATATGGCAACAGGGGAAAAAGCAAGGAAAAGGCATTTGTTTCAAACATTTTGTAGCTTGGAACAGGTCAATTAAAAGCCACAAAAAATTAGAGCGGAGGAATCTTATGCGTATATCTTATATATTAAGTGATGACAAGCACACACAGAATGGTAAATCCATTATTTATGTGCTCAGCAGTTTGCTGATTGGTGAAAAAGTATAATTCTTTTAGGGTCTCATGTTGTGGGGAGACTTTAACCAAAATAACTCCCTGAGGCAGTAATGACTGACCAAAGAAGAAAACATGATGTCTCATGCTCTTATAATTTCGGTGGACTTCGGTTTTGCACTACGGGTTATACACTCGATTGCTGTGAGGCATTCATTATCTTGTGAGGCATTCATACCTGATATCAGAATGAGCCTCTATGTGGCGACACAGATGGGTAGATACATGTGAGCCCCCTGGACTATTTCCTATACAGCTGCCTGTAATTTCAGGAGACTGTTACTGTGGTGGTCCCTTGCACATCTTTCATTGTTGTCTGAGCTCCAGCCTTCACCTATATATAAGCAATAACTTTTTTTTTTTTAATACTTTTTTTTTGTGTGTGTGAGTAGAAGGGGCATGCTGGATTTCCTAAATCATTGCTGAGGTTGGTGGTGTTCTTGCATCAGACACACAGCAAGGGAGCCAGCCCCAGGCCTGCAGGGTGCCACAAAAATCCCAGAGGAACAAAGACTTTTCACTTCCTTAGATGAATTCCTTAGAGAGTACAAACTAAATTTAGCCCAGAAGGTGACCAAAATACATCCTGTCCAGCAAGCTAATAAGGGTGCTCCAATCCAGGAGAAGCGAAAGATCACAGATGGAATTACAGAAAAAAACAGGTTAATCTCTCAATATGCAAAGTTGATTCCCTCCTGAACTGGTGATCTCTGATCTTAATCACCCCAGCTCTGTCTGAGAATATTCTAAGGGAATTGCAACAGCCTAACACATTTAAGAAGAAGAAAAAAGAAACTAAAATATTTACCAAAGTCAGCTTTCTTAACACATCAACAAATTAAAGAGTTAAAAAAACCCAAACCAACAATGCCAAAAAAACCCACACTGAGGTACTTGTGTTAGGTCTCATCCATATCTAATCAGAGAGGTTTGAATGAGCTTTCTTTTCACAAAGAAATAGATGATGTCATTAATTTTCTCCCAGACCTTGAGGTTGTTGGAGAAGAGGATCTGACCTAATACCAGTTAATTCCTGCTGTGTGCAGAATTGTAATCTCTCCTGCAAACCAGATCTGACCTGGATTCAAGTCAAGAATTTTAAGAGTGAACAAAATAGGGGAGGAAAAAAAAGACAAAGACTTACAAGCTATGCCTATGTATAACACGCACACAAATTTATATCTGTATCAATACAAAAGCATAACTGATATCAGATGCATATACTACACCCTGGTATTGATTCAAGACATGCAGAATTAGTTGAAAACTACATTGTGTTCATATATATACACACCTACCACATGTACTTTGGTAAAAAAACAAACAAACAAACCAAACCAAAAGATCCAAAACACTTAGCTGGACAGCTGTTAACATCCTTAAGCCCTAGATTTCCTGGTTTTTAACATTAAAACTGTAGAGTCACTTACATATGTCCCATTTCCTTGAACATTTTGAGGACTAAAGAGGCTAGTAATCACACACATTTTAATTTGAGCTGCCACCCTGTACAGCTAAAAGCTTACATATCTTCAGAGATTCACTGTAAAGCTTAAATGTAAATAAACTCATTGATATTAAAAGTGTGTGCATACACATACAGGATTGCAGGCTTGTAAACAGCATAGGCACAACTGCCTGGAGGAAGTACTTGGCAAAAACAAAGCCAAGAAGATCAGCCCAGAGATTTTCATTTATTTGTCTCTTCATCACCTTCTAAAACAAACACACAAAAGAACCCAAGTTATGCTAGAGACTTGTTCTCTGCAACATCACACCCCTTGGATAGTATTCCAATCGTGGCCATATTAATTACAGCTCCAGCAGGCTTTTCCTTTTACAGTTGAAGTGACATGTAATTTTTCCACTAAAGCTAGTCAACAGATTGCACTCGGGTTTTAAAAAGTTATTATTTGCTCCAGACGCAGCTCTAAGAAGTTCCAAGATTTCTTTTGGCTGAAAGTCTTGGACATACGTAGAGACGCATAGAAACGAAGCCAGCCCAGAATTTAGGGCAGCCCTGCACTGCTCTTACTTTTCCCAAACACACAGGCCCATCCCTGCGTGCTCCTCCAGCTCAGCGAAAAACCCAGGTACACCCAGGCTCCATGTCAGCACCCTCCTGGGCCCCAGCTCACCCCCAAGGGGAAGCAACCTGCTGAGCTCCTGGTGGGGGGGGGAACTATGGCAATCCTTAATTTGCACCTGCATGAAACACTTCTTTTGAAGTGCTGAAGATGCGGGTATCCCACAAACACCCTAAGGCACTATGAGCCTGTTGCAGCCTAATTTCTAAGTTGCTGCCAAAAGAGGTGCCCATGCAAACGCTAAGCGAGAGCGGAAAGAAGTTTAAAAAGGCTCTCACAACAAAATGGAAAGACACAATTGCCATCTTACCCAATGCATGCTATGGCATCCTTACCTACTATGCTCTCAGCTGAATAAAAATATGCAAAAACTCCAACAACACCAAAACCTAGTCCCATGACAAATAAAGAAGGCACCAGCACATATCAAGGAAGTTATCTACCCCAGTCACACATTAGTAAGTACATCAGCCTCAAGAGCACTGCAAAAGGAGCACCACTCTCCAGCCCACCCCAAGAAAGCATTTTAAAGGACAAGCCACCACTGCAGTTGCAGTGCAAAATCCAACTTACCAATAGAGGTAATAGCCTAAAGCAAGGGCGATGAGCGTAGCGCAGATTCCAGCTAGCAAGCATATACCCGACTGGCTTACCAACATCTTCCCAATTAGTTATTGATAATAAAACCAAAAACAGGAGGAGGAGAAATGGAACGGCAAAAGTGGACGATGCAAGTCTTGGCTAGGAAAACAAATCAGTCTTGACATGGAGGAGGGATTATGATGACAAAAGCACATCGAGGTAAATCTGGAAGTGCTGCAGCTACTAAAACTGCTTGCTCAGCAGCAGGAAAAAAAACCCAAAAGCTGGGTGTCCTTCGTTACGTGGCTTTGTAAAAGATGGAACTAAAAAACCCCCTCTTACCTCAAGAATGAAGGTATAATTGGAGCGTAAGTGGACTAATATTTAAAATAGGTAATACTTATCAATTATTATTACTGTCAGGTGGCGTTGCTGACAAACCAAGCTTTTGCTCTAATCTGATAATCTTCTTACAACAAATTACCAGGCTACAATCAACTGGATTCGCTCGCGTGGTGAGGTACGTATGTTCAGCACTGCTGCTTTACGCTTCAAGAGCTGACAAAAGATTTTAATAAAATACACATTTTTAACAAAGGATCCTCCCGCCCCACCAAAGCCTGTCTCTTCTCCATGAAGAGCGAACACAAGGCTTGAGAGAACATCATGGCAGAGGAGGAGTTTGGTCTGCAGCCACAGTGTAGTCCTTGCAGGGCAGAAGGACCGCTTGCCTTCATGGCACGATGAAGGGACATCTTTGAACTGCACAGACTCAAAGAAAGGGACTCTGCAGCCAGCTGGGGAGCAGGCTCCCAAGTCCTTTGCTTGGAGGGGGACTTGGGACTCTACTGCCCTTACCCTTTCTCTGTGGGTCTTACAAGAGAGCTCTACACAACTAAAGATGACAGTACTTTCTCTCTCTCCTCCCTGCCACAAATTCAGGGCTTTCAGGAGGCCTGAGCCAGTGCAGGCAGACTCCAGTGGCTTGCTTAACAAACAGGAGATAACAGAGCCTAGACGGGAAAGAAACAAGGCGGCAGCAGTTACACCCAGCCCAGGCAGCAGGAACACAATGCCGCCAGTGTGATTAAGGCTCAGGAGTCCATCCGGCTCTTCTGCCCCATAATCTGAACAGTCCAGATAAAGAGTGACTTGAGGCCACATTCGCACAGGGACACAGTCGAACCAAAGAGTGTGATTCCCATTCACCTACTATTACACCAACACAGCCCTTCGTGCACACAGTTTTCGCTCATGTAACTGATCCTCACCTGGTAAGAGTTATGACTCTAAAAGAAACAAGAAGAAACAAAACCCAAACGAAATCTAGCTTAAATGCCAAAGAAAAATCGAAGTGGTAGTCACAGCCCCCTGACACTCCCATTTTCTGACCAAACTTTAGCAGCAGCACTACAGAAAGCTACGGCATGCTGTTAGCTCCTCTTAAACCCTTGGCTACCCTGTAAGTGGAGTCAGAGATTTTAGGGGATTCCAATAAAGTGGAAAGAGACAGTACAAAACCACTTAAGATACAATAAATAGAAAGTTTTTACAATTAAAGAAACAGACAATACTTCGAACTCTTTGGCCAAAAAGGAAAAAAAAAAAAAAAGAGGCTGTGAATTTAAAAATCACAGACAAATAGGAAATTTTAACTGGTATGAAGTTCAGTGGGGCCGAGTGGAAAAGGAATAAGAAGCTGTCTCCAAGTTCAAAAGCGCACGCAAAATAAATAAGACATACTCCAGAAAGCGTAGTGAATAGGGTCCAGTGGAAACCAACTTCTCAACGAGGACAGAAGCATCACAGCATTCAAGAATTAAAGGAAAATTTCGGGTGCTCTCTATGCACCAGGTTAATAGGTCCTCCTGCCCTCTTATATCCTGTGCAAACTCCAGGTCTATTGTTAAACCTTTCCTAACCTCACCTATAGCTCAACCGCATTTCTCAAGTGACTACACAGATAAAGGTCTTACTACTATCTACATCTTT
>VZTV01043413.1:0-28207 GCA_013400875.1 Anhinga rufa | reverse complement strand
AAGAAAAGAAAAGAAAAAGAAAACTAGTGAAATTCAGTGATCATTTCATCCTAGAAAATCCAACACCCGCCAACCCAGAGGGTGCCTCTCCAGAGCTGGAACAAAATTAGCAACAAAACCGGTAAGCTGGTAGTTTTCTGTTTTTTACAAACAACTGCTGTGAAGGTATAACAGTTTTACCGGGACCTAGATGTGCTTTACCCCCTCTCATACCAGCGGCCTGCGGCTGGTATAACGCGAGTGAGTGAGTTTTGGTGGGCTCTCCAGGAGGGCATCTCCCCCGTTAACTGCAAAGACGAGTTCAACCACCTGCTTGTGGCCACCGGCGAAGCTCAGGCGACAGATGCCCTTCAGCCTTGAGCCAGAGCTTTACTCTCCGATACCAGCTTAGGTCCAGCTCTGCCGAACGCCGCTCAAGAGCTTTGCCATACGTACCCCGTGATGGAAGTACGGCGCATCAAACCTTCAGCCAGCAGAAATCCCGAGACCCAACAGAAACCATTTAAAAACAACGATCCCTACGCAGCAGATTGGTTTTGACGTGGACAACGGATGCATCTGTGGTCTGTGCAGACATACGTGAATTCTCTCTGTTAGCCTGAAATCGCCAGGCTTAACATTTAAAGCTGACACATTTTACTTTCCGATGAGGACAGGTTAGGAGAAAGTTAACATGACTCAGCTCTCAGCTGAGAGCGGTAACCCAAATACTTGTGAGCCAAATTGCTTAAAAATAGTAATAAAATACTAAAAAAAAAAACCAAAAGCAAAGAATTAGTATGAACTGGCTTATTTGAACAATGGGAATACAAGCCTCCCTAGCAAGAAGTGAAAATATTTATAGTGAAGCTGAGAAACTACATGACTTTTTAAGTAGAAGCTGAAGTGTGAAACGCATTCCAGTGCTTGCTCAAAAATGAATCAGGGATGGGAACGAAGTGCAAAAATCCCCAAATATTCCCTTGCTGTTCATCAGTGAAATCCCTCTATAATCTGGTTTTAAACACATGTCAAAGATTGAAATCACCTTTAACTGAGATACGCTTACAATGAATGGAAGGGAACGAGGTTGCTTTGAGTCAGCACTGGTAGAGAAAGACAAATTACCAATTAGCAGAGAAGTGCCACGTTCCCATGGCGAGATGGAAAGAGAACTTGCCATCCAAAGAGAAAGAGAAATACCCCGTAATCTTACTGACACCTTTTCAACAGGAATATTAATTTGCCTACGTTATGCTGTTGGGTCATGGAAAAATTATGGTATTATCTGATTTATTATTTCTGCTAATTTATTATTTTTTTTTAACTAATCCATATATTCACAGTATTAGAACACGTAGACAGGACAAGACACAGGTTTCTAGCAATGCCAGTCCCGGTATCTTGCTAGGGAGCAACAGTGAAACCCTTTATGTTCGGCAAACACCAACAGGCTCCTCTTGTTGCATTTTCTGAGCTCCCGTGATGCAGAAGGAGCCACGATCACGCCGGCGATCTCCGCTAGCCCTCATTTTAGGCACCAGCTAGTTAATAACATTTCTAGTGAAGAGAAAAAAAAAATAAATTGTCTGGGGGACGTCATTTAAAAACCAAACCAAACCAAACCAAACAAACCCAAGAGAGCAAGCAAAATGGGAGCACTGCGTATGTGTCTCTTCAGACCTCAGAGTCACGAGAGTTTATTTCATGTTATATATATCACACCATTAGCGCTATAACCAGAGTGAAAGTACAAATAGCTGCGGCGAGCCAAACACATTTGAAATGGATGGAACCAATTAGCTTCAAAGATGAATGGGAGGAATGAGAACCACATGCGATGTCAATGTTCACAGTCTATATTACAACACGCGCATCTGTTCCAGGCACGGCAGAGAGAGATGTTACGGCTGTGCAAGTGAATCTTTCGACAAACACAAAAATACTTCTGACATGAAAAAAAACACAATATTATTAGCCTTGGGAGCTTCTGAGTCTCTGGGGTTTGCATCTGTTCGTCTCCCAACAGGAAGGGGTGGATAATTTGATTGTAGCAGGGAGCCGTAAGGTTCATCCCATACACCAGAAGACAGAATTTTCCTCATTTTTTGCTCAAAACGGTAAACTCATCGGACCGTCTCAACTTAGTCTAAAATGGTAACAAAGCCTCTTGTGAGTTTGGGAAGGAGAGTCCCATTGAAATAACAGATCTATATTTCCTTCAGTACGAAAGGTGCTGAGGCACAAGGCGTGAACACTTTGCTTGATATACGTTGTCCCAACAAATATGTGCAGAGGAGGAAAAATAAAAAATCCTTTCTGACATGCTTTTCGAGGCCACACCCCAATATTTAAGCAACAAAGCCTGTTAAATGCTGCAGTGGTTGAATGCATATGACCCGCTGGTTAGCTGTTAGTTGATGGAACAGGTTAAATACCTACAAGTCAGGCACGCGTAAGGCTTCCCTAGAGTCTCCTCCTACACGGTGAATCCCACCCTGCCATCCCACGCCTTCTGACGGGCTCCTGGGTCTCAAAGCCTTTCACGCTATCCACGTTCCTTTAGTGTAGTTTCATGGAGGCCACCGGATGACTTGATTCCAAGGAAGGTCTATGAGAAGATACCTTTTTTTTTCCGCTCCAAGACGCAGACTGCAGGCACATGCACCATGCTCCTCTACAGTGTCAAAAGCCTTGCAAAAAAACAAGTTACAGGATACCTACTGCTGCTCCAGAGTCCGCAAGACCTGCCATCTTCTTGTAGAAGGAAATTGGTTTGACTTGAAGAATTCTCCGCTGATCAACGTTGCATGCTACCGCTCTCATCTCCACTTTCAGGGGCTTCACCGCAGTGGATTTGAGGATTTATTCCAGTCCCGGTGGGATCTGAGAGCAACCCAAGCAGTCAGCTGTTCCCCAGCACCTCTCTTCCTTTCTTTATAAAAATAACGCCAAGTTTGCTTTTCTGCACTCTTCTGACATCGCCTCTGTTCCTCATGAATTCCTTAAAGTATCTGTTACGAACTCGCTAGAGATCAAGCTCGTGGTCTGGACTGCTGGTATTAAACGCGACAGCTACCCAAGCGTAGCTATTTGTTTTCCGTATGTGCTTGCGCTTGATTTTTGTCCTTCTTCCTACCAATCCCACCTATCTCCCACCACCCTTCTGCATGCCGTCTGCTCGTGTTTGAGGTCAAACCAGACCCCAGACCTAGGGAAGTCCAGCCCCTTCTAAATTTCCTGTCTTTCATCTGAAATTAAATTTATGCTTATGCTCTAATCTGTCCTTGAAGGAGCTGTCGGCTCCACTCAACCCTTCATTTTAGCTTTGCTTTGCAGAGGAAGGAAAGTCGACAAGAACTGTTAATACAGAAGAGGACCAGGATATCAGAGAGGACAGGCTGGATGGCTTTGAAGGATAATAGGCATGGAATGAGATTCAGTCATACATAATGCATAGTCCTATAAATTATATATACAGAGGGAATAATAAACTGTTCTGCTGGATGGTGGAGCTCCTCAGATGGAGCTGCAGAGGACAACGTCTGCACGTGCTGAGTTGCTGTCACACAGCCAGGAAAGGCAGAAATGCAATCCTAAAACAGATCAGTGGAAATCCCTCTGCAAGACATGGGGCAACACACCAGTAGGTGGGGGTGAAAACCTGGGAGTAATGCAGTCAGTCCTGATCATCTAAGTGCAGAAAGATGAATTTAAATAAGAACAATTTCACAGAAGGGCTCCTGGGAAGGTCAAGAAGCAGTCAAGCAGAGCTCGCCTGGTTGGCCATCAGCACTGGGAAGAGGATGAGGGCACCACTGGGAAAGGCTATGGTGATGGGTATGGACGGACAAGACCTGTTAGGGCTTAAAGGACAGTGCTGGCATATCCTCACGTGTGCAAATTGCTCACCAAGACTGCTAAACTGGGAATGCGAAGGCTCCTTCTAATCCCTGGAAGGAGGAGCACAGGTTTGGAGGGGGTCTTCTGGCTGAGAGCAAGCATCCAGTGTCACAGGTCACTGCTTAGAAGTCTCTCAAAAGTTCATCAGTCCCTTTGGAAAGTGGTGAGCTTATTTTTGTCTAACTACTAAAGCCATAGCTACTAAGCTATGTGCTAGCCTGACTTGAAACGTTTAAGCTAGCTACCTGATCTACTTCTAAAATTTATAATCTCTTTCATTGGATTTCCTGTAGGAAAAGCCTACCGACTCCTGCTGTAATAACTCAGGCCAGCTCTATCATCTGCCAGCTGAGTTCTTCAAGACAGGACGGGATTTCCCCAGCCAAGGTGTAAGAGCAGCAATGCTGCACGCTGGGCTTTTGAAGACCCCGGCTTTGAATGGCACTCGAGACCTAGGCTTCTCCAAAACCTTATTTTCCACATCTGTTGGGAAATCAAAGGGAATGGTAACAGAAAAGGAGGGAATATAAAGCCAGCAAGAGTGGTAAACTTCAAGGGAAAGGTACAAGCAGGGAAATACAGGTCTATATGATAACAAGAGCCACCCTGGAAGCCTTCTGCCCGCAGAGCCATCCAGCTGGGCACCTGCAAGGGGAAGGCTCCAAGCAATGCCAAGTCACTTCTAGCAGAGGCACTTTGGCCACGGGTTTTAGCACTGAGCCACTTCAGATGCAAACTTGTCGCCTAAGCTAAAGAACATATTGGCAATAGATGAGTTTGCGTTGTGTAAAACTGCAGCTGTGGCCCAGCAAGCAGCAGAAGACATCTAACCACGCTTCAGGGAGCAGGTTCTAACCCCCAGCTCCTGCAGCCCTAGCATCTGCTGGGTCATTTCCAAGGCCTTCAGAAAAAAACCAGATGGTGATGCAACTTGAGGATATTACATATGACATGCCTTCTCTTATAAAGCTTATCAGAGTTTACTTCCCACCCCGATTTTTCTTTCTGCATGCTACACACTGCTACGATTTACTATAAATACAAAAATATCAAAAACTTCTTTAGGACATATGCTGATATAAATAGTATATTAAAAAACCCCTGTGTTCACTTATTAGTTATGTGTGTGGATTAACAAGAAATAGTTTAAATTCCTGCAAAACAGTTCAAACTGGTTTTATTGATGGGAGCAGATCTTTGTAACTACGCTTATTTTATATAAAACCTATAAAAGGTTGACTGTTATAGAACTCAGTCGAACAAAGGACGAATACCTAGGAAGGCTGCTAAACTTTCTCAAATTCTCAGTTGCCAAGAGCAGAACAAAGTCAACGAGTGGCACTACCATATTCTAGCAGCATCCACATTCAATCCAGAACAAAAACATCTACTGATGTCTTCAAGGTGTTCAATCATTTTCGGAGAGGTACACTGCCGCAACCACCGTGCCCGCTATAGGCCGTGCCAACCCATTTTCAGCATTCACTGCTTGCTCCTTTTATTAAGGCATCCCTTTTCTATTTTCCTAGCACTAAATTACTACGGTATATCATCAATCTTCTTACCTAAGCACGGCTCTGGTTTGGGGACTATGTAAGACCAGATAATACAACTGAGCCATCTCCCTATTACCATCACCTCTCTGCCTCTGAGAGAAGAGAAGACGGAGGTACTGAGAAGTTATCTTCATGCCAGGTTACGAGCAGAATCAGAGTGAAAATCTCCATGATTAATGAGATGTTAGTGTCCTCCAGAAACTCCACCTCACTTCTCACTCATTCATAAAATAAGCATAAGGCAACCTGAAATCATTAAATCTACAGCTACTTTCAAGACAAACATCTAATTTTGAAGACAAAACCAGAAGCAGGGAGCTCTGTGTGACTTATCTAATAAGCACATTTTCAAAACTCTATTGTCTTTGTCCACTTAAAAAAAAAAGAATTGCATCTTTTTCTTTGAAGTATGAGCTTCTGGGTGTAGTTGGAAGGAGAATACTGGATTTAATGATCACTGTTCTCAACAGCTATGGAAATTTGTGTAAAGTATTTTTCCAAACCCTGTTAACCATCTGGTTTAACAAAGAGACCACTTGCTAAATCTCAGACAAAGCTCTGAATACTGCCCAAATCCACCAGTAACTTCTGGAGAATAGATAGCTGACAGAATTTGAAATTAGTTCCCGGACATTAGTCGGGATACAATTTTTGATGGAGTTATTGAAACATGCAAGGGTGCCGGCCAAAATGAAGTTATTCTCCGTTTGCATGCAGGGATTACATTCTTCAAGGATCCTCGACTCTCAGTAAACACAATGCACAAAGGGAAGAGAAGAAACAGAAGCCGAGCATGACAACCAGGCTCTGTGGTGCAGCGGATGAGTCTCGCAGGACTCAAGTCCTGCTATCCCCCAGGTTACCATTCAACCCAACAACGCAGGTTGTCTCCATCTCCCATGGAAAGCTCTGGCCACCCAGTGCCCTCCAGTTGTGAAAGCTTCCCCCTCTCCAGGAAGGAAGTTCTCTGCCACCTGGGCCTTCCTACAAAAGAGGGGCAAAGCAGATATTAAAACGTTACTGGTCCTGACCCATGCCTGGGAACTAACCAGTCCTGTCAACTCTTACAGACATTGAGACCAGCAGGAACCATTATGGTGATCAAGTATTGAAGAAGTCCTACCCGTTCAGCCTTCCATCAATCCCTCCATCTCTATCTGACCAATACTAAAGGCATGGGGTGGGTGGCAAGAAAAGCTCAGGTGTTACTTGACGTTTCAAGTGAAGAAGAATCTACTATCTTCCCCGATAAAAGTTGTCTCAATGAATAATGAAAAGCCTCCACTTCAGTCAAACCTCCGAAACTCAGTTGTTTCATTTACAGAACTGGTGTAATGATATTTACTTCATTCACGTGGGTATGAGATATGTCAGGCTTTTCAAATATTTTTAAGTGCGGCGTTATTAATGCCAGACTATGGTGGAGTTGGGGAAAGAAGGATGTTAGCTCCCAAACACATGCTTAATCTAGAACATGTGGTTTTGGGGGAGGTTTGGAACCAATATGTTTTCAACATTTTCAGGAAATTTGGTCTATCCAGATGAAAGCTTCTTGGACCCTACTGAAATATCAGTCAGTGATACAAATACTGAAACAAGATGAATTTTTTCCCTTCCCTGGAAAAGAAAGTGCTTCACCAATTCCAGAGAAAAAGGCAACAGATCTTGAAGAGCAGCTTTGGTATTATTACTCCAGAATATTTAGAAAATATGCTAAATTATAATCTAGGAAAATATCCCAGAAGTAATAGGCATCGTGCACTACTTGAAGCTTCTGGCATGCCTTGCCAGAGTGTTGTTTTGGGGGGTGGGATGAGGAAGGGAGGTCTTCTGCTAATTGTGGAGGAAAGATGCTGCCCGCAATGACAGGCAGAATGGCTGAATCCAAGTTAGGGATGAGATGCCCCTGCTACAAGGCTAGTATTAATTTCAATAAATCAGAATATAGTGAATACATTACATAACAGAACAGGGAGCTCATTGTACAACGTGGGGGAAGGATGAAACAGTGCTGCTTGATATATTAGTATGTAAGGCAGAGCCCAAGGCCATTCAGTTTTTCCCCAACCACTATTGTTGCTCCTCTCTCTGCTTTTGTTTCAATTTTCATTTAAACTCTTCAAAATTCATGTGTGAACACAGTCACGCTTAATCGCCTTTTTCTGGTTATATCTTAAATGGACGCGCTCCATGATGCATCCCATAAGGCAGCGTTCCCTCCTCGTCCTTCATCTAACGGCATCCTCCTCCCACAGCAGTACGAGAGTCATGCCCGGAGGACATCCCAGCCTGCTGCTCCACCTTCACTGCACTTAAACCCCGCGCACAGTAGAAACACAAGCCCGAAATTTCAGGAGTCTTTGCTTCGTGGTAGCCCTGTCGTATTGTGGAGTTATAGGCTGCTAAGATCCCAAGACTGGCTCAGAGCCAATTTATAGCTGACACTTCTGATACCCACCCCTGTGCCGACTGAAGCTGCCTAACGCTCGGAGCCAGTCTCCTCCAGCCCGAGAGATCAAGAAGAGTTCGCAGCTCATCTTGTACTCTTTTGAGGCACTCCCTTGGCTACATCCATTTTTTGAGGCTATTCTTCTTCTTCTTTGGCTTTTCACACGTCTCCACACGTCTCCAGGGGAAGTATCGCACACGGAGGTCTCCCCCAACGCTTCTGGGACGCTACGCTGCTTGGCCAGAGGGTCTGAGAAGAGGTTGAGCATCAACACCAAAGGCTGAGAATCATTTCTCTTGTGGTGAGTTAGGTATGAGAGTGGCTTTCTGCTGCCTCACTGCTCTTCTGCTGCCTCACTGCTCTGCTCCTCTGAGCAATCTGTCAAAGGACAAGCCTACATCCATGTGTCATCCAGATGATCAGATGCTGCTCCAGGAGCTCCATGGATCAGTAGCCTGCTCCCTCCCTATTCCTCTGATCCCATACACCAGACCCCAGTTCAAGCCCATCGGTCTAAAAACAAACAGAGAGAAGTCACAGCTCATCCCTGCCCCATCTCTCGAGTCCCTGGAGTGACACGAGATGCCAGAGAGCCACAATCTCTCTTCCTCAGACAGCTTCAGACTATGTAAGATCTCATCACGTAACAGGTTTTTTTTTTTGTTGCTGCTGAAGTTTTTTTCTCAGAGAGATTTTTGCCTGGTTTGACAATTAAAAATCAGGACTCTTCACATCAGGGAATAACTTGGTCAAGCTCATAAGGAATGAGAGGACACTTAAATGCAAAAATACAGAGATACTGGCCAACAGCAGGTTGCCATGTGCTTTATACTGATCTTTAATCACATTAAAGGGAAAAAAAGTCTTTAGTTACTGCAGTTCAAGATGATCAGAACTGAAGCGTGAGCAAAAGAGACAGACCTTAGAGACCATCAGCCAACAACCTGTTTCACTGGTCCAGGTAAAGGTACCTTGTTGAGCAAGCACCCTCTGCCCCAGCTGGAGAGGGGGAAGGAGCAGGCTGAATGGAATTGCTCTCGCGCATTTTCCTGGTTTTCCCACCTCAAAAAAGGACGGTGTGACTCCCAGGTCATCAGCTGCTGTTTGAAGGGACCTGTGCTGGAGCAGGTAGAGACCCACCAGCCCTGCGTACCTCCTAAGGGCTTTTTGGCACGAGAAACAACATAGGTGCGGGGTCATGGAAAACATAGGTGCGGGGTCATGGAAAACATAGGTGCGGGGTCATGGAAGAACCAGGCTGGAACAGCAACTGTCCTTTAGAAGGGTGTCACCTCTGCTGTTGCCACCGCTGTCACGGTGTTGGTCCCGCTTTGGGGGAGAGGGCTGGATCCAGTCACCTCCTGGGGTCCCCTCCAGCCTACGTTACTCCAAGACCTCAGCTCTGCTTCTCCAAGAGCCAGAGCTCTGCTGAAGACCACTACTCACCGCCTCCTCGAGAACAGCAGAGGTATCCCTGCTGCAGCGGGCATTTCCGTCACTCTGTGTGACAAAGAACAACCAGCTGATTTATTTCCCCAGTCCCATCCAGATCCACTTTGGGATGGGTGGCAAGGTACCAGGACAGCCTACTGATACCGTGAAGGCTTTTAAAACAAAATATCCAGTCTCCACTGAGTAGGTGCAAGCACACCACAGAGCAAATGTGTTCACAAACAAAGACAAAATCCTGCTCCCAATTAACTGCAGAGCCACTGTTGCTGGCAAAATAATATTGCACTGCCTTCTCAAAAACACAAAAAACCAATCAAACATAAATCTCCACCCTTCTTAACTCCGCTCCCACATAATCAGTCCCAGCCAAGTTCCTGGGGTTCACACCAGAACCTGTGGCCATCATATTTCATTTTCCGCACTCTCACTGGCTATGGAAGAAGAATATGATGTGCCTTTTGTTTTCCTTCAGGCATTTAGGTTGGATTCCAAATGCTGGATCTTTACAGCAGAGCTGACAAACGTTACTATTTCTAATTCAAGTATCTCAAGGCTTTTTTTGGCTTGCTGGCTGGACTCACAAGGCTTATTTTCTATACGCCACTGCACCCTATTGCTTACTTTATCAATACCACATATTTGAATTCAACAATTTAAAGCGTAGTATTACAGCTGTGTTTTTATTTTGTTTGTTTTATTCGGTTGTTGCTTAACACAAAACATTCTGACATTTTAAGTCATATCCCACTAAGATAAACAACTAACATATGTCATGAATTCCAGTAGAAATGATTCCCAAGTGGTGCTGCAGCAAGGTTTTAACCAAGCGTACGAAAGGCTCTCTAAATTGTTTGCTGGATGTTTCAAATGCACTCTTCCCCACCACAGCTATCCATAAGGAATCGAGGGCAGGTGGGAGGAAATCTCTTCGACTGTCTCGTCCCTGCAGAACTTCACATGTTTTTCTTCCTCCCCTACGTAATTCTGCCTAATTGGATTGAAAACCTCTGTAGCGTTGAACAGCTGTCTGTAAACTGAGGGTTTAATTACACGGAACGGCATGGGATCTATATCCAAAGATCTATCTGTGTGCACATACACGTACTTATATTTGTGTGAATCTGAAAGGGGGTCTGAAGGAAACCCAAGAGAGACCCCACCACTCTTTGGGAAGCCAATGTCAAGCCCCTGCAGCGGTCATGACACAGTGAAGCGTAGCTTGGCTCAGCCAGCTCTTGAGTTTATCCATTCACAGCATTTCAAACACATTAACGGACTTCACCAAATCCTGCTCGTATTAACGAGATCAGTTATAAATCCAACAATGTTGCTATACATCATGGCCAACAAAGCCCTAATGAAAACATGCAACGGCCATGCCTCATTCACAACTTTTTCCCCAAAGAGTTTCCCAGTGGTGGTGTTCTTCAGCTTTGTGCAACAGTACTTTTCTTATGGCTAATATATCTCGTCTACTATAACCGAGCGGATTTTTAATGAGAGCCCAGACAGGCCACAACTAAGACAGCTTCACAATTCCCACCAGCAGCACAGCAGCTCTGGGTTTGGCTATTCAGTCCCGCCCCGGTCCCCACAGACAGAAAAATAAGCTTTTTCAGCCCAAGATCTGCAGAAGGCAGACAGGCCGTAGTCGCTGCAGCAGCACCCTGAGCCTGGACTGCCATACCTGGCCATTTGGGAAGGTGTAACGTGCTCCAGCTCAGCACCAGTTCCTCGGCTTTTGTGCTAGAGCTGGTCGGCAACCAGATGAGCTTGGAGCACGTGCCAAGCAAACTTGTGTCTGCCTGCAAAAGACTCTGTGGATGTGGCCAGAGAGCCCGTTTATTCACAGAAATCAAAGCTCAGCTGCAAATACTTCAGTACAACAGACAATAGAGCCTCTCATACTGTGGGAAAGAAATCACCAGCTACTAGTTGAGTTCAGCCTTTACAATGTTTGGTGCACGGCATCCATAGTTCAGATGCACACATAGTTCAGATGCAATTGCATTCCTGCCCGGCTGGAACATCTGTTCTCTTCTCATTAGTCCTGGCCATGTTTTGTAACAGAAGAAACTATCTGAGATTCCTGAACTTCAGTATTTGACCCGAGGCGTTATGAAAAGCCCTGGCTTTCAGAAGTGGAATTCATACGGAATCACCAGTCACTTCTAATAATGTTGGTCCCTGCTTAACATGCAGTTGTAAAAAAAAAAAGCTTAAAAGTTGAGTTCAAGTTTCAGCAAAGCCTGCCGAGGAACACACCGGGGGCTAAGCACCAAGAATCCATCAGGACAACTCTGAAGCCCACCCAAAAGTGGAATCAGCTCAAGTATCTGAAAATGCAACCGAGGTGAGATTCTGACGGGAGGATTCCTTCTCGAGATCCTCTGCATCTCCAAACCTTTCAGTGGTCGTCCCACCACCTTATCCAAACAGGGGGGAGGTACCAGGGAAGGACAAACACACACCAAAGCAGCTCTGCTGAGGGAACAAATCAACAGCACCTAATCATGGCTTTATAAATATCAAGAATAATGAAGCAGGGTTTCTTTTGGAGCAACCCAGATCACAGCTGGAAGGGCTGATGAAGAAGACAGGAGCCAAATGGAGGTCGCGTATGGATCGGGACATGTCAACCATTACACTGTGAACCCTGTAACCTGGAAGGATTCCTGACCACGGCCACCACACAACTGGGCTCACGTCTCTCCCGCCAAGTTAATTGCTTTTAATATTTAACACCGGGACAGCAACATACCAGCGTTCAATGGAGAATTCTGGACTCCATCAGTTTTCAGACCTCGCTGGCTGATGCCGGCGCACCCTCCTGAAAACATCACCCTCAAGGCATTCTGCAGGGATGAACGTCACCCCTCAGGCTTTCAGCATCGCATGCCTTCTAGGTACAGAAAGCGACTCCAAAAGCTTTAACCCGAAGGAGCGTATTGGCTCAAGCCTAGACGCTAACACCTCTGCTTTCCCAATGCGCGCGGTGCTACGTGGAGCTTCCCTCAAATCATGTCTTGCTTGGGTGTCTACCCTATCATGCTGCTGGACGATGAACAACTGCCTGTGGTTTCCCAAGACAGGCTTCAGCGAAGGTTGTTGATGGACACTGCAGCAAATTTGACCTCAAAGTAATTTCAGTATTAAAAAAAATGAATTCAGAGTAGTTTGAACCATGGATACGCTCCAGCTGTCTAAAAATGTATTCTCTTAAAAGTAATACCTAGAGCACAAAGATCCCCTTCAATATCATCTTCACCTTTGCTTTCACTTGCTTCCAGAAATGACACGGTATTAATCTACCACTGCCGTAACAGAGCTGAATCCAGGACCTAAACATTATTCCGGGCTTTCAGACAGCTGTTAAGCTTCTTTGGATCTGACTCAGTGGAAATGTTGGTAAGAAATGAGCACAGACACAAGACTGTGGTCTGAAACAGTTAGTTACCTATGTTTTAACCTAGTTTCCTATATTTTTATCACTGTATCTTCAAGGCAAAAAAGTGCCTGGGGTATAAGACCTCATACAAATAGCCTGCCTTACTATAATAAGCACAGGTATAGCGTATAGCTACAGATCGGTAAATGAGCTGTAGTCTTAATTTGACTGTAGTAATAACAAGTACGGACAGCCACATCACAGGAAAGGGATGGAGATTGCCCATGAAGATTCAAACATCATCTCAATTCCTCCCTTCTCCCATTTTGAGGGAAATCACGTAGAGACCCAATTCTGGGGAAAATCAGTAAGTGCAAGCATTTTGTGGCGAGCCTTTCTTTTGGGACCGTCCCCTGCGCTCCAGTATCCAGGAAATGTTCTGTATTTACTGAGCGCTCATCACCATGGTTTCGGAGCACAATAAGGCTC
The DNA here is from genome assembly GCA_013400875.1 of Anhinga rufa. NCBI lineage: Eukaryota > Metazoa > Chordata > Aves > Suliformes > Anhingidae > Anhinga > Anhinga rufa. The sequence continues at coordinate 14,991 of VZTV01043413.1, read as the reverse complement.
TATCGCCCTTCATACATCTGCGTTTCTGGGAGTGCCGGGGCTTTGGGGAATTGCACGGGGCCGACACAAAGGCACGGATTGTTCTGGAGGCAGAGGGACGAACCTGCCCTTTCCAAAGGAGAGGAAGCCGGCAGGAAAAGTCGCTATTGTGATCTGGATATTTAAAAAAAATAATTAAAAAAAAAAAGCCCTATTGGATTGTCAACAGCGCCAGGTCGGGAGCGGGGACGGGGATGGCCGAGACACGGCACCCGCGGGACCAGGGGCTGCCCGGGGGGACGGAGGGAGCCAGGCACCCGCCAGCCAGGCTCTGGCACCAGCTACCTGCTAAACCATCCTAAAACCATCCTAAAACCATCCTAAAACCATCCTAAAACCACCACCAAATACCAACAAGGTGAAACACTGAACCCACATAGCTGGCACATCACTTCCAAAGCTGCAGGTAGAAGCAGGGAGCGAGGCGAGCTTCTGCTCTCCCAGAATTTAATTTTCATTTCAACAAAAGCCGTTTGCAGCGCTGAAACCCATGAGTTCTCATCAAGGACTTTCCTCGGCAGTAAGGACTGCCAAAGTAGTAGGAACCAAATTGTTGTCAGCTTAAGGACAGCCATCTGCTCAGCCTCTTCCCAGCTGCCATGCTCCAAATCAAAGAATGGATAACAATCACTTATGTTTCTCACCAAGCTCAATATGAAAAAATCTAGGAAGGAAAAAAAACCAACCCAAAAACCCCAAACCAAAAAGCAAAAACCAAACAAACCAGGAAAGCAGCACGGCAGGGATCTAAGTGGGAACAGAGATGAAAGTAGGAGAAAAAGAAACTAGTTTTTTGGGTTTGATGTTTGTGTTGGTTTTTTTTTTTTTTTTTTTTAAAACGATGTTTTTTAAAGAGTCCTATTGACATCTGCTTTGTAAATGCTCTGTCATTATTTATAACCTCAAGAGCACGGAATTGTCTCTGTAGTTACAACCATGCTACTCCCATATTTTGGCTTTGTTAGCAAAGAGCCAGCAGCGTTTTTACTGGTGCTCTGGGAATAGAGATCTAACATTTCATACACAGTTTATTTAAAAGTGGACTAATTTAACATTCTTGATGGTTCCTTTTAGCACAACTGTTGCTAATTACCAGCTCCGGAATGATTTGTTAATCTGGGAGCAACAGCAGTTCCACAGCAGCATAAATACACCAAGACAAAAAAAGGAAGGAGGGGAAAAAGAGAAGAAGAAAAGAGATGTTGGAGAGGGTCAAGTTTTAGCGAACTAAAGCAAATTGACAGGTGGAGTCGGTAACACAGAATAGAAAACCACCGTAAAATGGAGCTGTAAAGGGGGTAATCCCGGTCCTTGAGAAGCAGGAAAAAATAGTGGCAATTCTGAAAGCTGTGCAAACGTTGGTTTGGGTGGCATGGGCAGGCGGGACAGGCACCAGCCTGCCGCTAACCCCGCTTGCCCGCGGCAGGGCGACCCACGCCAGCGCGCGGCTGGACAGACAGCGAGCGGAGAGGGGAGCCGGGCAGGCACCTCGTCCCAGGACACGACCTCGGCTCGTTTAATTGGTTCCAGGGCACCGTGCGTGGAGGAACACAAACAAAAATTAACCAAACACCATCATAAAACATGACAAGCGGGTAGGAGGACTGAAGCCAGAGTCCTCAAAGGAGCCCTTAAAATACCGGAGTCATGTTTGGGAGTGACAGGATCCAAGCGATAGCTTTGCGCTATTGCACACAATTTTTCTTGGAGTTTTTCAGCAAGCAACAAAGAGGCGCCGAAGCAGCTTCGCTGCTCGTGGCCTCCCACGTCCCATCCCTGTGGCTCCGTGCTCTGGGCACAGCCACGGCCGTCACCCTCCTCCCGCCCCGTGGGACCAGCTCTGACCTGACTCAGAAACACCTTTTTCACAGCAAAAGGCTTGAAAGGAAATTTTCCTACAAGAAATTTTAGGAAAGGAACCGTGTTATCTTTGACATTTCTATCTCCCCAAAGCCGTCCCATTGCTGGTACCAAGACGAGCAGGACTCAAACAGCCGTGGAAGGGGGCTGAGCAGCCTCCCTCCAGCCACGGCTTCCACACTTGGAGCACTTTGGTCTTTCACTGCATGTGTGAAAGGACATGAAAGTTCATAAAATTAATTCCAGACAAATATTAGGCCTCAAGTGGAAAGCACATCTCCTTCCTTCTGGGAATTTACAGTTCATCCACTTTTATCTTCTGGAGACTCTTTGGAGATCAAAGATTTTATCAACTTTCCCTTTGCAAAACCTAGGAAAAACCAGTGTTATCAGTACCGCGACATGATTTTATTTATTTTTTTAATGATTCATTGCCCTTCTCTAAAAAAGTATGGTTACACAAGAAAGCTTTTCTGTTTATTTATTGATTTTATGGTTGTTACAAGGTCAGTCCCTGCCCTGACAGCTTACACTTGTCAAATACTGCTCTACCTAATAAAACTGAGATGGCCAAATGCAAAGGGGTAACCTCTTGCCAACATAACCCACCTTGGGAGTGTCACTAGGGAAAGGACCTGTCGCTCTGGCAATTTTCCCCATCCCCATCACCCCCTAATTTACAAGAAGTTATACACACGTGCTACGGTTCCGGGGTGGCTCAACTCTGGTGCATGCAGGGAACACAAAGGGAATCTGGGAAGGGACCGCAAGTTATAAAAGTACGACGTGTTTTCACCTGGGCGCAAGGCTGAGGAGAAAAGCCCTCGTTAGTCCACCGGCTTTCAGCATCTATTTCTCGCCGTGCAGCGATTCTCTGCACATCTGGCAATAGAAAGGCAGCACTCAGGCAGCTTAACGGGCTAGGCTAATTCCACCGAACATCTGCCTGCGGCACTTCATTTACACCGCTCGTGTACAGTGGAAACTTGCTACTTATACAACCGACTTACGAAGACACTGGAATAGATTTCAAGGAATTGGTGCAAAAGGACTTGGATCCTGCCTGAGCCATCTGAGCATCAGAGCGACACCGGCTCTAAAGATGATGGACCACATTTAGCTGGAATCGCTCAGGGAGTCTGTATCAAATGCATCATACTTGTCAGCGTTTCGGGGAGGAGGAATCCGGGGAGTTTCACGAAGCTCTTCCTTGGAGCAGAGCCACAGGGAAACGCTTTTCCACTGTGAAATTGCGAAGGCTTCAGGGGAGATGGGAAACTCATGGAGCCAGGGAGCTGGAGAGGAAAACTAACGCTAGCCGAGAGGTTTATAACGCAGTCAGGGCTTGGGCTTAGCAGGCATCAAGCCACGCACAGACCAGTACTCCGTTATTTCTTTCCCTATTTTCCCTGGCATCCAGTCCCCTTCTCCTCTCCGTCTAAAAATGGACCTGAGCTTTTCTGCAGTAGGAAAGCGCGGGAGCTCTTCCAGGAGCTCGACACTGGAGGCAGTCCTCATGTCTCAGTGTAGTTGGACAGTCATGAAAAGAGAGCATTGGAAATAAAACTCCTCATACTGAAATCAGGCAGGATTCAAGCTGGGGGAAGGGAGTGAAGGCGAAGTTAATTTTAATTATATTGGTATTTATTACTAAAGTTCTCAGCAAGAGCTGAGAGTGGGTTTGGTGCAATAACAATGTCGCAGTACTTCCCCTAAGTTATGCTCTACCTAAGGATTTTGGCGCTGTTCTTAGAAGAACAGAGAAGATGACATTACATGACCTCAAGCATGAAATGTAATTTTGGCAGGGTTCATTTTCCATTTTAAAGCACGCTTCAGACATCCAGGGGCTTTGGCGGACACCTGCCGCGTGAAGAGCCAGCCATTTGGCACGCAGGGTGCAGCTCCTGCAGCGTCCCTGGGAATCACCGCCGCGTCCGAGGGCTCGCACCCCATCGCTTGCTCAAGAGACGTGCACCTCGCCGCCTGCCTCGCCGTCCCTTCCATGCAGTGCTCCCAGGTGCCGCGAGCCGAGCCAGGAGACCTGCATGGATGTGCAAAGAGCTCCTAGGGCAACTCAAATGGGAGAGGGAAGTTCACAGTATGTGGGAAAAGGGACTGGCCGCTTTCCAACCCCTACCGTTCTGTGATGCTGCGACCCTGCTGCGCGAGCGGCTTCAAAACCCCAGTAAAGTGAGCTACCCACTGCTGTGTCTCGTGCATCGGGGAGGGCTGCAAGGCTGTCCTTTCCCAGTCTTTCAGGAAAAAGGCTTTATCTGACTCTGGCTGTATCTCCCAGACCTTACCCACAACCAGTCGCTGCAGCCCCTCACCCTGCAAAGCCATAACTGGCCCTTGCAGCCCAGCTCCTGCTCCCACCGCCGCATCCTCTGATCCGCTCAGCGCCTTCGCAGCCATCAGGAACAGTCTCCATCTCCCAGAACTTCCCAGATTAAAGATTACAATGCTTTAAATAAAACCCCTATCAGACAGTAGCAAGCTGTAATAGTTAGTACTCGCACAAGGCGCACGTACAAGGGATCATGGTGTGGCCCATCCCATCACGGAGCGGGTGGTGGGACCATCCCCAAAGGGGAGGCGCATTGTCAGACACCAAGTCCAAAACCAACCAGAAGGTCTGAAACAAAGAGACCAGACACAGGAGAAGGGCTTTGGCATCTGAGCGTAGCGGAGCAGGACACGTGGAGGTTGATGCTCTCGCCAAGGGAGGCAGCACCTGCCACCCTGCAGACCACGAGGACAGACATCCCTGCCACACCAGGGTGGTCCAGGGCTGTCACCCAGCGCCGCTGAGGAAGCCCAGCACCCCTGGGGTTTGTATCACACATACTCATTTTATATTCATCAAATAACAGATATCCAACTGTAATTTTTTTTTGGTAACTCAACGCTCTCTTACTACAAGCTCTGTCCAACTCTTACTTCCCTTCACATGGGCTTCGAACCCACCTGAGGCCCTTCACTGCACTGCAAAACCCCGTTAGAACCCAGTTACCATTTTGTGATCCAGATGGTCAAGCTGCACGTTAGGCTACGAATAGCTACTTGATGATTTTAAGCAGTCACAGGAGTACAGAACAACAAATATAGGTATATAAGTAAAAATTACAGCCTTAAATGAGCACAGAGCCTCACTATTAGAGAAGAAAAGCCAAGGACGAAATTACTAAACAGCATTAAATCGCACAAAATCACTAGACCTACAGTTGCAGAAATCAGAACTACTGTTTTCCCTCATCTGGAAGGAAATCAAAATCAGATAGAAACTATTAAAAGCCACAGNGAAAGAAGTTCAGCAAGGCCAGCTGGAAGGAGAAGGACAAGTTTAAGCATCTTTGGCAAGGATGGCTTAGCCCAGCAGAGAGATCGTACCCTGAACGCCAAATCCGTTCCAACCAGGGATAGCTCTGCGGAGCCGAGGGGGAGATGCGGGATGGCTGCTCGTGGACGCCCAGCTCATCCCAAGGGGAACGGCAAGGAGCTGTGTCCCCTTGGATGCAGACTAGGTCTTGGGGAAGCTCAACCCGAAGGGTTTTAGCAGGGAGAAGCATCCCCCCAGGCACGGGGGGACTGCAGGGATGGGGACACAGGCAGAGTCAGGGGACATCTGTAGCTGGCAATAATCAAATGCCCCAAATGCCGATGCGATCATGTCTCATTAGGCTCCGCAAACCTTGCTCAATCCTGGAGCTCTTTCACCAGTATTACTCACTGCCAGTAAGTTTTTCCTCTCTCAAGCTCTCTTCTGCAAGCCTCATTAGCTACTGAGATTCAAAGGTCTTCAGGGACCTTTAAATCCAATTCAGTATACCACATAAATTAACACTTCAAACCTAGAGCAAGTACATCTTTATAACATGATTTTTGCCAAGAGGCAAAAATTTTATGTAGCGACCTCTTATTCATAAAAAAATAGTTCCTGCATTAAAACCTCTTTGACAGTTATTAAATCAGCATCCCTACCCAGAAACTGGAATTTCGGTTTAGAAACTTCACCAGTCCTCCCAGCTACCCCAGGGCGTGGTGGCTCACCACCAGCGGCATTTCCCCCGGGTATTTCCACTTCTTAAAATAAAGAATTTCACCAAAGATGAATGAGGAGCCAAACACCTTGTTCTGCACGTTAGCAGACCTGCCAACAACCAGGGCTGCTCTGCCCAGGTTTTCTTTGGGCAGAAGAACCCCGATCGCGGTTATTTAAGCCAGGAATACACGCAAGCCAAATACAGCCTAAGACAAGAACGAAGAGGCTTCAAAAAAGCAGCGCCGAAGGTTATCGAGTGCGTTATTGTTCTGCGAACAAAACCTGCGGCATCGAAAGCATCTTTGAAACAGCAGAGAAGAAACTCCTTCCCTGAACTGCTAGTTGGAAGAGTGGCTCATTAAGCTACAGGCCACGAAAGTCCCTACCAAAAGTAATAATCGCTAAAGGTCTCTTTGCTTTCGACGTGCCCCGGGGCTCTCGCCTCCTCCCCGCTCCCAGCCCTGGGAGCGCAGGGGGTGCACCCCTCCAAACGCCTACTCCCGAGTTACTTCCCATGCACACGCTCCCCTTCCAGCCTCAGAGCACCCCGTTCCCGCTCCCTAATGCGCAGCCGCTGGATTCTGCACTCGCATCTTGCTTTACTCCAGCAAGTCCCAGTGCAGCCTCACGAATGGGATTTGGGAAACCAAAGGGTTTCCCCCAAAAAAAACCCTCAAAGCGTTTCCTCAGTTCCCAAGCTGTTGCTATTTATTTCCGCCTGTGCGCAGACAGGTCTGCGTTTACCGCAGTTCCTGATGTTTTATCATGGCAATGATGCCGTGTCTGTCCGAAAGGACCCCGAAACGCTGCGGGATGGCCTGGGACCATCTCCTCCCAGCCTCGCCACACGCACAGTTACACTCGTAAAAGCACCTAAAAAGCAACGACAAGTAAAAGCTGGCACTTATTTACCCAGGGAAGGACCAGTCACAGCGTTGGGTGGAGAACCGAAGGCTCCCATGTACGGCAAGTCTTAGCAAGTGGAGGGAACAAGGGGCACAGCTCCCCTCTGTCCATCTTCCCCCTCCTCCTGCATCCCACGCTGGCCCAGACGCGGAGCACAGGCGTCGGATGCTCCTGCGGGCACCGCCAGTACCCTCCTTAACGCAACAAATGATGAACCAAAAGCAAAGTTGTTTTTTTTTTAAACCACTTGATTTAAATCAAGTTGAAACACTGTAGAACTAATTGAAGGAACGAACTGCATTATAATTCAGGTTAACACGTCAATGAAATCATCAGCGCTGACTTTTGAATGCCGTTATTACTTGGCTCTCGTATTTGAGCTTTACAAAACACGACTAAATAAAAGCACTGAAAACGAAGCGGTGGGGAACGCGGTAGGACGCGCAGCTTCCCGCCCCAAAGAGCCCCGCTGACTTTGGCCCGGCGACACACGAGCTGCTCCCAGCGCTGAGGCTAAAAGCGACGTTCTTCATCTTGAGAAGATTTTGTAATAGCGCAACCCTAATTGCGTGGGTCAAAGCGAACAGGTTTCCTTTCCCTGCTCTTACAAATACAATTTTAACACAACATCCACCGTTTTGAAAAGCTGCGGGATAACGCTAAGCTCACCCCCTACCACCTCCTTCCCACATCTGGGCACCGACACAGGCATTAGCGATAAATACACTGGCGTGATATTTTCTCCCACCAGGTATAAGCTGGGTCATCGCATGCCACCCTCCCACCCACGCCGTAAAGCAACAGAATTACTAGCAGGCTTGGAATAACTCAGAAAAGAGTTTCACCTGGGAAATCACGAGGATTTGGAAAGGCGGGAACACCCCGATTTCTCATTTTGATTGATGGGTTTTGTCATTTTCAGTGAAACAATCACAATTTCATAAGAGGCTTGAAAGCTTTTCACAATCTGAACAAAAGCATTTAAGTCTGGTCTCAGAAGGGGAAATACGAGAGACTGACACAATATTTTCCTGGACAGCTCATCAAAATAACCCTTCTATTCACAAAACTCGAGTAACAGGGCTCTAAGTCAGCGTTAATGGTAATGTGAAACCTTAGATAAAAAAAAAAAAAAAAGGCAAATAAAATGCAAACTCAAATTACAGCTATCAAAGCACATCGCCCAGCCGGACCTTCATCCTCCTCTTCCTCCCAGCATGGATGCAGCGGGAGCCATCGGCACAGTGCCAGCCCTCCGCTGCCATTTCCACAAAAACCGACGCTGGAAAGCGCTGCAGTTGGAACTGACCCCTTCCCCTCCACCCGAGCCCCCAAGCAGCAGCTCGGCCCCGCGCCTCCCTCCGGAGCCAGGAGGCGTTTCCAGAAGCCACCCCCGGCACCGCCTGCTGTCGCTGGAATTGCCACAGGTGCCGACGGCTTGTGCCACCCGTGTCACCCGCGGCATCTTCCGCAACCCCTCTCGCCCTCGGAAGAGGCTCTGCAGATCATGAACGCGGCATACAAAGCTATTTTTTTTTCAGCTGGGAGAAAATACATTCAATATTGCAGAGCTTTTCCATTTTTTTTTTTAAATAAAGACGATTGCTCAAGCCTTCATAGACTCACAGAATGGTTTGGGTTGAAAGGGACCTTTGAAGTCCACCTAATCCATCCCCCCGCCACGGGCCGGGACACCTTCCACTAGACCAGGCTGCTCAAAGCCTCGTCCAGCCTGACCTTGAACACTTCCAGTGATGGGGCACCCACAGCTTCTCTGGGCAACCTGTTTCAGCATCTTACCACTCTCATCATAAAACGTTTCTTCCTTATGTCCAGTCTAACCCTGCCCTCTTTCAGTTTAAAACCCTCGTCCCTTGTCCTGTCGCCACAGACCTTGGCAAAAGTCTCTCTCCATCTTATAAGCCCCTTTACATACCGAAAGGCTGCAAGAAGGTCTCCCTGGAGCCTCCTCTTCTCCAGGCCGAACAACCCCAACTCTGCTACTCTGTTCCCACCCAGGTTTTATTCTTACATCACACTTATCACTGATCAGTCAAAAAACACTAAATATTGGCTAAAAGTAATCTACCCATTAAGCGCTGTCTTTCTAATAAGACCAAGTCAGAAAGAGAAATGACAGTGCGGGTAAACGACTGAAACATGCATTTTACTGAGAAAAAACCCAATAAAAATCGCCTGTGACAGTAATGGTGACCACGCCAGCTACGGGCACATGCTGCTTTGAGACCAACCCCCATAAAACAAGGATTCCTGAAGAAGTGACACGCCAGTCCTGCACGCTTAGCTTGGTTACGGACGCAACTGGTGTGAGCAAAAAGATAGAGAGAGGAGTTTGTCCTGGGGACTGCTTCCATCGCAATTCTCATTATGCAAGCAACGGCATTTAACCTTTGGTGAGCAGCGCTCAGGGGTTCGAAGAGGTCCACCTCTGGATGGAGGGAGCTGCTCAGGACCGCTCTCCGGAGCTCCGTGGCGGGGCAAAGGGTGGCCAAGCTGCTTGCTGGGTGCCGAGCATCGCTGAGCCTCACTCGGCTGCGGGCTCCCACGCCGACGAAGGCGAAGTTTCTCTCCGATGAGTCAAGGGGTCCGTTGTTCCAGGGGCCGCAGCTGCAGGAGGTCAGGGGATGCTCGGCCGCCGGGTCAGCCCATGAAGGGCCGCGCTGTCTGGCTGGCACAGCTGCGCCGGTCGGAAGAGCAAGCGATGCTTTTTCCATTCGCTACCCCTTGAGATACGATTAAGATATTCACTCGCAGCTCTTGGCCTCTGCAGCTTTTGGTCTGGACGTAAGGGTGCATGTTGTTATGCCTTGAATTAAACTCGTTTACTCCCCGTTATTTGGTGTGGCCGCAACGAGGGAGAGGATTTGCAGAGCAGGACGAGCAGATGTTTGCCACCCATCCAGCAAAATAGGAGGCAGCCACACAGACAGATGCAAACGGAGAAATAACTTTCAGTGAAATGCTGCTGGCTGGACACTAGCACAGAATTACGAAATAGAGGTCGCTGAAAGCAACGCTTATGTCTGAAAAACATGCTGAGCGGCAAGGACGGCTTCTGCGGGCTCCCTCCCTGCGCGGAGAGCAAAGCAGCGGGCTGGGCAGGCGCCTTGGTAGATCCACTGCAGCCATTCCCATGGCCGAACACCTCCCAGCATTTTAAAACCCCCCCAGAAACACTTTGCACAAGTATCCGTTGCATCCTTTTTAGGAAAACATGGAGCAAACGCGCTCGCAGGGCTTGAAGGGGCATTTGCCCGCTAAGCTCGGGTGCCCCACGCTCGCCCCCCTAATCACAGCTCGTGGTTTGGAGGTGCAAGACCTGGACCTTTGCCGGGCCTGGGAGAGGAGATGCGGGAGCTGGCGGAGCCGGACCACGAGCGTGGGTGGCCCCAGGCGAGGGCCAGGAGGATGATTAGGTGGGGTGCGGTGCAAACACATCTGCGATGGCCGAGCCCCCTGCACCAGCAAGGCAGCCAGAGCGGGGCAGGGCTTCGCTGGGTCACACCGGCTGCGGCATCCATCCCTTCTGGGGAGGTCTAAAAGAAATCACTGTCCTGCTGCATCACTTCACTGAAACTCCTCATCCTCAAAGTCACGGAGAATCGGTTCTCCCAGCCTCTGCGCTCGTGGAGCGAGAGTGTTTCTGAGGAGCCCAGCGAGTACATACCTGCTCCCAAGAAAGAAGTTGTATTTTCTCTGTAGTTAGGCAACGACAACAGACAAATTTGGAACAATCACCATTTCCCTCCTCCCCCAACCTAAAGCCCTCAAATTACCTTAATTTTAGAAACACCGTGTAAACCCATTACGACTCCATACTTTTAATCAAGAAAATCACTATAGGATGCGAAAAGGTCAAAAAGCCAAGAGAGGAAAAATCCCAGGGGAAACCATACCTCAAAATAACCTGTGAAACAATAGTAAAGGCATGCCTCACCAGAACGAATCCGTTCCACCTTGGTTTCTCTCAGCAAAATAAAGGAAAACAAAGGCATGCACACAAAAGCAGTGATTTTCTCTGCAGCCGCAGTGCAGGACCTGCTCTGGAAACACGGAACAAAACTGCTCTGGGATGTCAAGGGGGCACAGTGGGAACTCCCGAAATAACCTGTGGCCTGCAGCCACGCAGAAACTCATCTGGTTTGTAAGGACAGACATTCGACGCTCAACAGAAGTAAGAATAAAGAGTTATATATAGAGAGATTATTTTTTTTTAAAGGTACCACAGAATAGGAAGCTTTCTTCAAGCTACGAAACCCAAATGCGCCATGGAGTTACGGCTGGATATACAAACCACATGCAATAAGAAAAACAATGCTGGGATGCTGAGATAGATGTTAAGGTTTGCATATTTAATTGCATCCCTCTTTAAATGCCTTAAATAACGTACATCCCTCAGAAACACTTCATAGGAATGAAGATCCACTGGACACCAAGGGAATGCATTTCCAATGGTCAAACAGCTTGAAAGCGAGAGAAGTGGAAAAATATAACCCAACCTATGCAATTATGCACAAAAGGCATATTTTTTTCCTTAGTCAAAGCCAAATTGGTAGGAAGAACTAGTGCCTTCTTCCTGATGAACAGCAGAACTGGGAAAAGCACGCAAGCGTTCAGGTGCACAAGCCCTTTTCGGTGAGAAGCGCATTCTTGCCAAGTCTTTCAGAGCGTATTTATCACTAACAAAACCCCCAAAGACTTCTTAGCTTGCTGTATTGCAAAGCTGGCTTCCAGTTAATCATGAGAAAGCTAGACCAGCCAGCTTTAGACCTAATCAATAAAACCCACACTCTCCTACAGAACAATACCTTAAAGCACCAGAGAAAAAGAGCATGAAATCATCCTCTTGCATTATTGTTTGATGGTATTGTTGAAGTCAAATTCCCCGATCATTTGCAGTTTTGGAGGTCGTTAGTGTGAGAAGGCTAATAACAAGCCCAAGCTCTGTAGAGGCATTCTCTGCAAGCAATACTGTCGTTTTTCTGGCGCTCTGAAGTTCAGCCGTCGGAGGTTGTGGTTCAGAGTAGCAGCTACTTGAATATCAGCCCCATTGTCCTCCATCAGAAATTCGCCTCTGGTAACACGTGGTGCAAAAAAAAAATCAAGTAGATTATTTATTTTCAAACAGACTAGAAAGAAGCTTGGAGAGTAGCTTTGCTTTATTGAAAAAAAAAACCAACCCATTCAACATATTTTAAGCCTTGTTTTTGTCATCATTACTTTTTCCTCATAAAAATGCAAGAAGCAAAGGAGTAAACAATTCCCATTTCAACATGACAAGAATTTATACACAATGTCTTGTCTGCAGGACGAGCCATAGCCCCGAATGCACAACTTTTGTAACATGATACGTGCCATCAGCCAGAACGTGGTGAGAGATAGCGATGGAGAGATTAAAGATTACACTTTCTGTACGCCGCAATTCTCATAACCCATCTTCCTCCCCCAGCCCTGGTGCTTTCAGTCCAGCCCGGCTGCACGCACCCCTTCCAGGGGTCCGGAATAGGTTACTCACTGTCCTCTGCAAACCCCTCCACCAGCTTTTTTTTTTCTGCGTGAAAGCTCAAATATGGTCCTCTCCTTCAAGAGTGCCCATAGCTCTTCTTGTCCCTATTGCTTCATCACTCTCATCGCTCCGTTACCCCTCCGCCCCCGACGCCAGCCACATCCCTGCTCTCGCCAGCTATTCGCCCCGAAGCCCGCGGCCCCAGGGGCACAAACCATCAGCTTTGAGTCGATACAAAACCCACCCCAATCCCCCTCATTCCGATCTGCACGCAAGGATCCTCGCTGAGTCTTTTAGACCCAATGGTGATCCCCCCTCATTCGGATCTGCACGCAAGGATCCTCGCTGAGTCTTTTAGACCCAATGGTGATCCCCCCTCATTCGGATCTGCACGCAAAGATCCTCGCTGAGTCTTTTAGACCCAACGGTGATCTTCAAAAGCTTTTTCCACCCAAAGCTACGAGGCAAAGCAATTCTATGATCTAGACAATAAAAGCGCTGGCCATGCTAAGGAGCTTATCCAAAGCCAGGTGGGAAGTTTGGGTGGAAGGAGGGGACTGAGCTATGCCTTGGGGCAGGAGATGTAACAGTAGAGCCACGTCTGCCCCAACACTCGTGAGGAGCCTCATAACGAGCGACCACCAAGGAGCCAAGCAAGTATTTGACCATTAGGAAACAGAAATGACCGTGGTCTCATAGATGGAGGTGGACCGGGTAATGCCACGGACCAGTGGCACTGCACCAGCTACTGCCAGCGGGCAGGAGGGCCCCTCTCGGTGAGTCTACGGCCCTTAACAAGCCACCACCGCTTTGAAGAAGCGGATTTGAGATGCCTTCGATCTGCCGAGCATTTCTGTCCTTGGGTTGAAAAGCCTTTCCAAAGAGGACTGCGCAATCCCCGTTTTCAGAAGGGCAGTGAGTCACACTCCCGGGTCTTCTAGGCACTGTGGTAACAGAAAATCATTAGAGAACAATAAAAGAGGAGGGAGCATATTTTCCTAAGTTTTTATTGGTATTTTAATTTCATTACCCAGGAAAGCCACTGTATTTTTCAGCACAGAACATTAAATCTGATTGCCAGTTATCAGTTCAAGCCTCATTACCAAGTGACGAGCACAGCGAATTAATTGCCATTGGAAGGTATAACGCAACTCTTAAACTTTCCTTCAGAATCGAACCCTTCCCAGAAACTTTCCTCTCCCTTCCTCCTTTTTCATGTCTTACAGAGCTTTAAGTAGCAGTCCTGGATTTACGACAGCAGTCATCTTTTCACACGCCGCAAACTCCCACAGACACAGCGACCAAGCTTTTACTGCCAAAATTGATAACCCGTCCCAGCGAAGGGAAACCAGAACACAGATTAAATATTTTAGATTTTCACTCGAACTTCAGTAATAAAACGGCTAGGTCAAACACACCAAACACCACACCATTTTCCAGAAACAAGCCTATCTTTAAAACAAAAGCATTTTTTTCTCCCCTACCAAACGACCCTCAAAATCAGGAGCAGGTCGCTCTCTTAACACCTACTACAGGTAGCAAATCCAGCAATGCAGGCCAGAAGGCAAGTTAAAGCTGTACATCGATTAAACTGCTACTGAAACAGCCCAGCTCATGACGTTATTTCCCAACATGCAGCGCCCCACCACGTATTTCCAGCAATACAGTGCTGTCTCAGGGTGGTTTCTCCACGTCAAGTCTAGAGGCTTTGGGTTGCTGATTAAGTCAGCTTCTGCACAGTCCATAAATTCAGCTTAGTTCAATACGCAACGTACCAAGTATTTATATTTCCCCCCACTGACTCATTTCTACTTTTCCAACCGTTAACTTTGTGAAGGACCCGATCAGCACCAGCTCTACTCCTTCCGTGTATTTCTGCGGTAATCGTAGACCACGCACACGCACACAACCCAGTTTTCGTAGCAATGTGCTTTAAACCCTCCAGGGCTGAAGCCCCGCGGTCGCAGCCCGCTGGACAGCAAGGCACAAGGTGTGCTCTTCCAGCCCCTGGTTTCAGTGGTCCTACCACGCAACAGGACTTTCTGTTGGCTTGGGAGTCCAAGTCTTCTCTGGCGACCACCCTGTCTTGGCCCAGGGGTATACAACGTCTATTATCCAGGCTATGGCTGCTCTTCCATATTTTCAGCTGCTGGTACGTGACTTTAGCCTAGAGGGAGAGTTTCACCCACGCAAAAACCTCAGCCACAGTAATTAAAGCACGAGCTCCATAGACACTGCCGAGGAGACAAAACTCAAGGCTCAAGTCAGAGCTGCAGGCTAAACGCAAGACGAAAATAGTTCTGGACCAACGCTGATATTGAGTCACATCAGAGAATAACTCCTCGTGGTATTATTTTCATGATTTCCCTCAGGAGCCACATCTGGGCTGTGGGTCAAGGGAAGGGAATGAGAAGTGCCCACGTCCACGTACAACATCCCCTACGTCAATCTGGAAGCAGGGAGCGCTGGCCGCAGGTACAGGTCTTCACTGCATGTCTGGATGAGTACCCAAGGGTTTCACCCTGGCACGTCTAAAACAGAAGCCAACCATGGGAGAACAGACTTCAGTGAACAACTGTATGAACAGGGGTGTTTTCTGCACTTTTTTTTTTAA
>VZTV01043409.1:7244-58216 GCA_013400875.1 Anhinga rufa | reverse complement strand
GGCTGCCGGCTGCGTCCTGGGGCTGCTGGCTCCGCCCTGGGGCTGCTGGCTCCATCCTAGGGCTGCTGGCTCCATCCGGGGGGCTGCTGGCTCCATCCTGGGGCTGCTGGCTCCACCCTGGGGCTGCTGGCTCCATCCTAGGGCTGCTGGCTCCATCCGGGGGGCTGCTGGCTCCATCCAGGGGCTGCTGGCTCCATCCTGGGGGCTGCTGGCTCCATCCTGGGGCTGCTAGCTCCATCCTTGGGGCTGCCGGCTCCATCCTGGGGCTGCTAGCTCCATCCTGGGGGCTGCTGGCTCCATCCTGGGGCTGCCGGCTCCATCCTGGGGCTGCTAGCTCCATCCTGGGGGCNGGGCTGCTGGCTCCATCCGCGGGGCTGTCCCCAGCAGATGAGTTCTGCACTGGGGGCCTGAGCTGGGAACTGGTGGGATCCCACTGGCCCTGGCTTCGGGTGGGTGGTGGGAACGGTGCAGGGGTGCAGCCATGGGAGCTACAGTGGTGCTCAGAGCTGTGGGATGCTCAGAGCTGTGGGATGCTCAGCGCCGTGGGATGCTCAAGGCTGTGGGATGCTCAGGACCGTGGGATGCTCAGGGCTGTGGGATGCTCAGGGCTGTGGGATGCTCAGCGCTGTGGGATGCTCAGAGCTGTGGGATGCTCAGTGCCGTGGGATGCTCAGGGCCGTGGGATGCTCAGGGCTGTGGGATGCTCAAGGCTGTGGGATGCTCAGTGCCGTGGGATGCTCAAGGCTGTGGGATGCTCAGGGCTGTGGGATGCTCAGGACCGTGGGATGCTCAGGGCTGTGGGATGCTCAGAGCTGTGGGATGCTCAAGGCTGTTGGATGCTCCGGGCTGCGGGATGTGCCCACAGCGGATCCTGGTGTCTCCTCTGGCAATACACTGACATCTCCATCTTTCACACAGCTTGTCTCACCAATGGCCTTCTCTGTGGAGGAAATCGTGCTCCTTGCAGCCTCAGCCAGGCCAAATTTGTGCTGGAAAAGGACATTTTCCAGGGGATGAATTGGCATTTCCCAGCTGGCAGCCAGCTGCAGCCCAAGCCCATCCTCTCCCGGTGGCAAAGCTGCGGCGCAGCGATCGCAGTTCCCCGCAGCGGAGCAGCTCTCCAGCTACGATGCCGTATTCAAACCCCACTCCCCTGCAGCCTCGCTGATGGACCAGATGTGGGGCTGACTGCTCGTTATCCCGGCACTCATTAGCACAGCGCTGGGGGGGGGCACGCTGCCTCCGCATCTGCTGCGCACGCTGCAGCGGAACCACCAGCCAGCTCTGGCAGAGCCTTGCAGGGCTCAGCCTGTGGGAGAGGGGACCACCGCGGTTTAAAGCCCCATCGGGACATCGGGAACTCCTGCTTGGCTGTTGGCAGAGGCTGGGAGCGAGGGCCGATGGCGCCCCAGTCCCGCTGGCTCCCTGCAGCTGGAGGCACCGGCCGTGGGGCCAGGGGACGGGGCTGGGGGACCGAGGTCGTGCAGCGTGTCCCTGCTCTGCCCGCGGCGCTGGGAAATGGTGCCTCTGGCTGCTTTACTCCAGTGCGTCCTGTGGGTGCTGGTGCTGCAGGGGCCTTCTGCAAGAGGTGCTGCACGGGGACAAACCTCCCGACCTCCCCAGCTCCACGGCTTCGGGATAAACCCCCCCCCGAGTGCCTCTCCCCCCCATGCCCATGCCTTTGGGCAGGGGGGCAGCAGCTTCCCCTGCACCCCAATTTCTCCTGCTGGCCCCAAGGCCCTTGGCTGGCGCTGCTCGGAGGGTGGGCAGGGATGACGGCGGCGTGGGCCTTGCATGGCGGGCGGGCGGCAGTGACATCCAGTGGCGAGCACACCGGCCGCTGCGCCCGGCCGAGGCTGCCCTGGCCCTGCTGGGACGAGGGGTCCGCGGGGTGATGCACCCCACAAGGCCTCCGCGGCACAGCCCGCCTCCTGCCCTTGCCGGCCCCGGGTCAGTCTGTGTGGCCTCTCGGGAAGGAGGTGGCCTCCCAGGAGGATTCGCGGCCAGCCCAGCGTGGGGCACGACCCAGCAGCGAGCCTTGCCCCAAGGGCCGAGTTCCTTGCCGCTTAGGCAAGGTGCAAAGCTCGGCGCAGTCCAGCCCCGGCACATCCCGCCAAGGTGCCGGTGCTGCCCCAGACCCGCATGGCATCACAGGGACGGGTGCCAGCCCCGGCAGGCAGCGGGAGCGAGTGCGCACAGGGCAGGGTGCTTCAAAGGCAGAGCTGCGCGCACCGGCTCAGCCAGGGACACCTCTGGTGTTGGGGGCAGCGGGAGCATGGGGCTGAGGTCTGGGGGACCACGGAGTGCCAGCCCCACGCTCCTGCGCCCTGTGCACGGCTGCTGCCGCCGCACACAGACCTGCTGCCCGGCCATGCCCCGAACAGGTCGGCTGGCCTGCTAGCAGATGACTGCAGTTACAGTGATTTAAGGAGCATCCACGGGGCAAAGGGAAAATCACCAATTTAACTGGGCAGTTTGGAGTGAATGTAGAAAACCAGTGCAATGAAAGCACGGCAGACTGCCCTGGGGAGCGTCGGGGGTCCCGAGGCAGCAGCAGAGCCATGCAGACTTCTGCGACGCTTGGCGTGAGGGGAGGTGCCGGAGGGCAGAGCAACATGGGCCAGAGGCACAGCAAAGGTGGCAAGGGCTGGACGGGGAGAGCTGAGCCCTCCAGCTGGGTGCAAGAGGAGACAACATCAGGGCAGCAGAAGCAGCGAGGGGCTCAGGAGTGACCTCTGGGGAGCTTTCTCGCATCCCGCAGCCCCAAGGCCTGGCACTGCACCGTGGGGCGTTGCCACCCAGCACCAGCTACACGCTGAGCTGCCTGCACTTTGTCCTGCCCCAGAAAAGCGGCGGGTTATTGCCGCCACTTGGCCGCCTTCCCGGGCGCTCCTGCCCAACTGAATTGTGTTTTGCAGTGGATGAGCTCCTCCGCACACGGTGCACAACAGCCTGCAGCTGCACGGCACCAGACAGTCCCTGCTACTGCTGCTGCAGAGGGGCTGGCAGTGCCGCAGGGGGGTCACCGCCGTTCTGGCTCGGCTCTGCTTCTCGGGGCAGGGACAGAGATGCTCTGCCTGGGGCTGGGATGCTCTGCAGAAGGGCTCTGCCTTGCAGCAGCTCTTTTTGGCCAGACCACCTGGGATGGTGTTGCAGGCTGCCCTGGGCTCACCCCAGAGGCAGGGGCATCTCTGGGCTGCGCAGGGCAGCCCCAGCAGGAGCACAAGTCCCCCGGCAGACTCACGGGGACATGCTTTGGACTTTTAAAGCATCCTTCTCCTGTGGTCCTCATGGTGGGATTAAAGTGGTGGTGTCCAGGTGGGCAACACAAGACCCAGAATCCCGCCAGCACCCATGTTTGCTGTCCCGGGGAGCAGAGCCCCCGTGCACCATCACGCTGTCCCGCTGCAGCCCCCCGTGCTCCTGGCCTCCATCCGGGAGCAGCGAGCAGTGCCCGGGTGCCCGGGGAAGGGATGTGCGTGTCTGCAGCAGGGACCCACCTCCTCCGTTGCGGTAACACAGGTAGGGAAAGCGCCAGATGTTGCCCAGTCCCACGCAGTAGCCCAGGCAGGACAGCAGGACTCGTACTTCCCAGCCCAGGTCTCCCGGGGTGGGCTGGGGGCCAGGATCTCAGGCTGGGGCTGGGGTCCTGGCCAGGCCTGGCTGGTGCGGTCGGCGGTCGGAAGATGTTGACCTGCGAAGGGGAGCAAAGCGTCAGGAAGCACCGGCTGCAGCCTGCAAACCCCGCAAGGATCCTCGGCGGGGCTGGGCACAGCCAAGCTCTCCCTGAAAAAGCATCTGGTTCCCAAAGGGCCCTCGGGGCTCTCCCTGAAACCTGCCCAGCAGGAGCCTGGCGTGGCCCGTGCTGTGGGACGTGGGAGGCTCGGGCTGGCCCGGAGCTCCGTGCTCCTCCCCAGGCTCCAGGAGCCAGACGCGGGTCTGGGCAGACCCCAGCCCAAAAGCCCTGGGCGTGTTTGATCCAGCGGGTCCTCCCGTAGCATGGGAGTCAGGAGCCGGCATCCACCCGTGCTGGGTTTTCCTCTCTGCTCTGCCTTATGCACCATCTAACCCCAGGGACTGCCGGGATCGGCACCCCAGCATCCAGCCCTGCTCCGGGCAGGTGAGGGTGGGCGCAGGGGTGCTTGCCACTGCTTGATGCACTGCTCGCCAAAGCCCTCCTGCTCAGCACCCCCGAGGCCACCTCCGGCTCCCACCTTGGCCGGGGTCCTGCCCGTGTGCCTGGCCGGGGGACCCATGAGCAAGGGTTGGAGCTGTCGGCTCACGCCGCGCTGAGGCAAAGCGGTGCTGGACACACAGAGGGGAGACCCGGTGCTGGGCACACTGTGCAGACCATCGCCTGGTGTGGGCAGAGGCGGAATCGGGGGCTCGCGCCTCTCGCCAGTCCTGGACGCCGCACCCCGGCCCTGCCGGCACCTCTGCCGCAGGGGGAACGCAGGCGGTGGGGAGAGGGATCGGGGATATTGTGCCTCATCCGTTATCCTGAGTTACTGCCCCGCTTACTCCTGCAGCCGGCCAGCGGCTCGGGGCCCCGGCGCCCAGAGGGGCTGCGGGAGAGCTGCTCTGCTCCCAGCGCCACAGCGAGCTGCAAGGTTGCGGCAGGGTTTGGGGCTGTGATCCCTTCCACTAGCACCAGCCTCCTTGGGCACAGGTCCCGCCACTCTGGGAAGGGTAGGGGGATCCAGCCTCACCGTCCTTCCCTGGAGGTCCCCCTGCCACCTGGGCTGCAGCTTTCCCCCAGTCCCGAGCCACCCTCCCCAGCAAGGCTGGACTGCCAGGAGAGAAGAAGATTAGCCGGGGGGGGGTCCAGCAGTGCGAATGCACTTGCAGATGTTGTTGTGTGGGGAACTTCTTTTAGTATCAGTGTCAGAACAGATGTGAGCGGTGGTTCTGGGCCCAGCTGTGCGCAGCCCGCAGGGGACAGAGCACGGGGCTTAGAGAGCGGGCGGCTCTCATCCCAGCCCTGCCGCTGGCAAGCCCAGCGCCGCTGCGACTCAGTTTCCCCCACGTGTGGGACCCTGCGGGGGAAGCACCGCTCGAGGCAGAGGAGCGTCGGCTGGGTGACGAAGCAGCACTATGATTCACCGACCGCAAAGCTGAGATCAGACCTGATCTCATGTGCAACGCAAGCCAAAGGCTGGCCTGCCCAGGTTTCGCTCCCACTGGAGCGTGAGGGTTTAATTTTAGAAAAGGATCTAGTTTTGAATTAAATAAAAAGCCACCTCCGTGATGCAGTGCCCCTGCTTGAGGGGGCTGATCCAGTGTGTACTTGTCCCGCACAGCATCCTTTTCCTCGGCTCGCACCACCCCTTCCTAAGCCACGGGATGGGTCACCGGGAAAGCAACGTGCAAACCCCAGCCGCGCGGAAAATGCGCCTCCATCTCCACAGGCTCCAGAGGCTGCAGAAAGCCTGAAATCCAGCACAGTCCCCAGCCCCAGCCCTCTCTCCCGGGGCGGTGGGCAGCACGGCAGCCGGCGGGAGATGCGCCTTGTGCCAGGCAGGAGCGCTGGCCAGGCTCGACATTGCTGAGGGCGGCTCTCCTGGGGCAATGCCACAGGGTCCCCGAGACATGGGCATTTTGGGGCTGCCCAGAGCCAACAGTTTCTTGGCCACATGCAGCCCCGGGACGCCGAGATGCCCGCTCTTGTGCAAAGTCCATAGGTGCAGCACAGCTCCCTCCGGGCACCTGATCCAAGGGGACAGCAGCCGGGAGCGCCAGCACCCCCTGAGCTTGTTTACCCCAGAAACCAGGGCGAGCCTCACCATGTGCCTTCCTGCAAGATACCGGGTATCGGCTCCTGATTATCTGTGGGTGATTGAACCAAGGTGCAGATTAACTATGCCGTCAGCTGAACTGGCGCTGCGTCGAAGCTGTCTGTCCTCCCAGAGCTGGCTGGGAAGCGCGGTGCAGGGATGCCCGGTGCGTTTACAGGAGCCAGCCCTGGCACAGCAGGGCCAGTGCAGACCTCGCAAGTCCTGCCGAGCCCGCCAAGCTGTAGAGGCGCCCCGTGCCCCGGCAGCGTCTGCCGGCCCCACACACACCTCCTGGGGCTACCAGCGTCCTCGTCCCCCATCGCCCAGAGTGATGGGAAGGTGCTTGGAACTGCTTTGAGAAAGCGGCCACGCCACTCTCCTCCCTGCTGCTTTGAACACAGGAGGTGATAAATGTGCGGCACCTTCCCTGGGGAGGTCAGCGAGGATGGAGGGGGAGTTAAAATGCTACCAGGGAGTGCAGGAAACCTGCCACAGGGCAATCGAGGGCTTCCTGGGCAAGTCTCCTGGCTCGGGGGGCTGCCCTTGCCCTTCTCCTGCAGGGCTGCCTTGCTCAGGTGCCCACGGTGCCCACATCCCAGCCATAGGACAATTAATGCAGTTATCACCCCTACCCGCTTCCAATCATGCTTTATAGGCACTGGAGCTGTGCAAGTCCCCGCTGGCTCAGCAGGACCTGCTCCCCGCCACCTTACCCACCCCAAATGCTGGCAAACATGATGGGGGGAAGTCTCAGGAGGGAGAGGCAGGATGGGGCCGAGGAAGAGTGGTGCTCGGCAGCCTTTGGCGCTGCCGGCAGCAGGGCTGTGCAAGCACCCTGGCCCCACTGCTTGCTCCCGGCTCACCACGGGGAGATGGCGCAGTGGGATGCAAGGGCTCCAGCGCAGCCAGTCTCAGCCCAGAGCGCCCAGCACTGTCACTGTGACCAAGCCCTGTCCTGTCCCATGCCCCCACGCCTTGCACTGCAGCAGGACCAGGCGGCTGAAGCCCCGAGGGCAGCCTGCAGCCCCCCGCCAGGCCAGACCAGAGGGGCTGCGCATAGGGGACTGCCGAGCAGCCCCATCTGCCCCACCATTCACGTGCTCCACGCTGTCTGGGGTTACCGGGGAGCTGTGACCCCCTCAGCTTGCCTGTCCCCCAGAAGAAAATTTGCCTGCACAGACCCACAGGCAGCAGCCTGCACCCGCACCCAACAGACCCCGCTTGCCCTTGGCCGCCCCACGCCCCAGCAGCACGAGCCATCGGGTGAGCGCCCTGACACCAGGGCGAGCAGCGGAGTCCCTTCAGCCCTTTACAGAGGTGCTCTGGAAAGCATCAGCCCCACCTGCCCTCGAGAGGAGAGCTGGCCTCGCCGGGCACAGCCTCCCCAGGGCCCTCCAGGTGGGTGGGAGACCTGCCCCGCACCCAAGGGGGCACTGGGCTCTGGCTGCTTTGTGCACCCTTCTCAGGGTGGCTCCACCAACCTGCAGCCACGGGGCAAATTGCAAGGAGGTGCCCACCCGTTGGGCATGCAGAAAGGGCGCTGCTCCACGGTGGAGGGGCTGCGAGAGGAACCGAGCCGGGCTGAGACCCAAAAGCTGGCCGTCACCTTGGCATGTAGGGGCAACGATCTGCGGAAGCCCCTGTAGGACCCCGACATCGCCGGTGCTGCTCCCACCACAGCCGTGGCTCGCTGGTGGGGCTCCTAGCGCGGCCGGCTGCAACGGGGCTGCGGAGGGTGACCCGCAGCCCGTGGGTCACCAGCACCGGGAGCCGGGGCTCCTGCAGCGCGGGGCGGACATGTCCCCCCAGGGCCTCGGTCCTACTGTGGGCTCCGGCGGCATGGCGGGGGCCGGGGGTCCCGGCGTGTCGAGGTGCCTTGTGCCCGGCATTTCCTGCTCGGTGGCGGGAGGGAGGGACGGCCGCGCTGCTCACCTGCACCAGGTGCAGCTCCGCCCTGGCCCGCCCCAGCTCGGGGCGCAGGATCTGCTGCGACGGGGTGCCCATGAGCCCCCCAGAGCCTACAGCCTTGCAAGGACCCCCACACACACGGTTCATCTGCTTGCTTTTGCAGCCCGGAGGGACCGGTGGCACCCCTGCCTGCTCAGTACGAGTTCTGGGGATGGGGCTGTGCTCAGCGGGGTGCGACAGGACCCGTCGCTCGCCCAGAGCTCGGTGCAGGGTGTGCGCTGGTGTGGCCCCTCTCAGCACCGAGCCTCTGCTGGGACGTGCTTTGGTGCTGGGCTCCCCGTGGCTGAGCCATGCTGCGGGAGCAGCCCGGTGCCTCCCCCAGCCGCGGCCCTGCACAGGACGGGCACCGAGGCACCGGGGCTGCGGCACTGCCAAGGCAGCCGATCCCGACCCCGCTGAGAGCCGTGTGAGAAGGCAGACGACAGTGCCCGGTGCTGCAGGCCAGCATGAGGAAAAGCGGGGAGTTGGTACGAAGGGACAAGGAGGGGTCCGCTGTCCCCTCCAGGCTGAACAACGTCCGTGTGGAAGGAAGGAGCAGTTTCAGGAATGGCTCCGTCTCCCTTTACAGGTTACCTCTGATGGCCTCATCCCCCAAAACACCTGCAATTGTCACCCTATTTTCCCAGTTAGTGGCTGTGCTCTCCTGGCCCGTTTGCTGGGGAAACCAGGCAGCCAAATAAGGAGCAGAAATAGTGGTCAGGGTTTTCTGGGAGACAGACTGCTGCTGCCTTTGCACAGGCTCAGCGTCAGCAGTAGTAGCAGCTGCTGGATGAGCTCAGCTTAAAAACTGTGGTCTCTCCATGAAAGAATGTTTCTCCTGCAGTTCCCCCATTCTAGTCACTGAGTCATCTTCTGATCTTGTTAGCGTTTCTGCCTCCTTTCCTCTGCATCTTCCAGGGAGCACTGGGTTAGGTCCCTGATCCTCTGCTGCACGTCAGCTTCTGTCTGTCTCTCAGTATTATGTGCATTTTTCTCATGGCTGAGGCACTGGCCCTGCCTGTCTTTGGCCATTGCCATCACACTGCATCTGGAGCCAGCTGCTTCTAACCTCTGAACGAAGCAGGTTCCTCAAAAGTAGGAAATACCCCTTGAACCAGGACTGTCCCCCATCACCGCAGCAGGGAGAGTGGAGAGAGGGACAGATTTCAAACACGGATTCAGCAGAATCAACTCCTTTCAACCAAGAACACTTTTGCAGGATGGGAATGGGTCGTGAATTGTCCAGCGATCCACTAAGCTGGTGACCCGCTCTGAAAGACTGTATAAAGTCTTAGCAGGGTGACTGCAGGCGAATCTAAGTCAGGAGCAAAAAGGAAGCTCATCATGGGAGGAAACCAAAGGAAGAAAGAGTCATTTTGCTTGGTGACTGTGGTTGCCTTCATCGCACGCCATCTGCCAGAGCACTGTTGTACTCCTGGGGCAGTGCAGAGTGTGCAAAGTCCTAGACCTTGCAAGAGAGACAACCAAAAGCAAGCAGCCTCTTCAAATGAACAGCATTTCTAGAGATGTTTCTGGGCCAAGGAATTAACTGTAATACCACCCAAAAGAGGGAAATGGAAGATGTATTTTTAACTTGGGTAATTTTGGTGGTCTTGTTTATGTGTGCTTTGCACACAGTTGGCCCGGGGCAACCGAGGAACCAGTAATCAGAGCTGGGGAATCAGCATAGTGTGCTGTGATGCACGAAACAACCAGGAGGCCGAGGGTTAGACTTTTCCATCTGTATTTTCTCCTCAGAGACTGGATCCCATAAGAAAGATGCTCTGTACATCCACTGTAGCCCAGGGGCCCTCAGCGCCACAGTCACAGAGCAGCCTAGCCTTTGTCCCTGGCAGGACTGAGATACCTCTGCGCAGCCCAGTGTATGACTCAAGACCTCCACCTCATTCTCATGGCTTTCCCTGCTTTGGCCAGAAATGTTCCTCAAGCCCGACAGCTCGCCACTTGCACCAGGAGTGCTGCCAGCTGGGCAATGAACTCACGACTTGCCCAGCTTTACCAGCGACATAGTGAGATACCTAATCATCAGCGTCATCAATGGCTGCTTTGGAAGAGAGGCCTGAACTCTGTTCCCCTGCCGAAAGGGAGGTTGGACCTTTTAGGTGCAGAAGAAGGGTCAGCATCAGGACATCACATAGCATGTCAGCTCTGGAGTGAGATAAGACGCAACTCTCTGCACCTCTCTGCTGGTCCAGCATCCTGCGTTCCCTGCGGAGCATGCCAGGGCAGTCGACTCACACCAGGCTCCCAGCTGCCTTCATACTAGGTAAGACAGGAGCGCAGGGGCAAGAGGTGTGAGCCGTGCTTTCCTTGGTATGCTGTCCCCTTGACCCGCGGCAGGATCAGGTCCTTTGTTTCGTGGCTTCACGTTGTGTGTATATAAGGTACTGAAGCAATCTTGGTTCGGTTTTGAGTGCTGTCCCAACTCAGCGCTTGTTTCCTAGCTGGGAAAAGCTCAATGCCCTTGTGCAGCAGAGGTGCCGGCTGCACGTGCCTGTGGCTCTGACAGTTTGAATGAAGCAGCCTGTTCAGACAAAGGAAATTTCACTGTGGAAATCAGTAAAGGGGTAACAACAGGAACCTGTTAGCACAGATGCTCCGCTCCAGCCACAGCTGTCTCAGAGCTGAGTGGAAGTGAAGTATTGTGCAGCCTCAGGAAGTTTGTTTTTCGTTGCTACATTTCCTTCCAAAACTCACCTCTCTAGAGCTGAGTTTATCTTGGTCATTCTGATCTCACCACAGCCATGCTGGAAGGGAGGAGGCTGGTTTTCCTCTGCAGCAGTTTAACCCACGACATACAGTCACATCGTCATAAAATGGAACAACTGCTCCACCTACTACCCTTTTTTTCAAAAAGGAGTGAATAAAACACAAAATAGAAGAACTTGAGGGCAAAGATCCATGAGCACAGCCCAGGCTTCAAATGGATCAAAATGCCACGCTTTTTCCACCTGCAGGCCTTTTCCCAATAAAATAGAGAAACAACCCCAAATTTATTCTCATTTCCTGATCAGTTCCAAAAATTTCCTGTGTCACACCTTTGAGGTGAGAGCTCTCTGGGCTGCCAGCCTCTGCGCAGTCCTCTTGCTTGGCTCACTCAAGCTGAGCGGGATCAGGCTGACCTGCTGGCGCACTGGGCAACTTCAAAGCAAACCTCGGTGCCGAGGAATCGGTAATTGCCATTTTTGCTCCGAGTCTGAACAGAATCAACACCCTCATGTTGGAAGTGACAGTGGTCTGTCCAGAAGAAATAAATAACTGAATTTCCAGCCACTTGGTGCCACCAAGGCTCCTGAGATCTCTTTCTGAGACTCACAGGATTAGCCTCAGCCTAAGTGTAACTTGCATGTTGGGTGATTATACTCTCACGGTGCAAAACCCGAAGTTTCCGTTGCGGTGCTGTTTTGCCTCAGCTTCCTGTTTCCCACTCGCAGAGACGAGCCCGCGTGTTGTTAAGGGCTCAGCATCGTCCCCTGCAGGCAGGTGTGCTTCTAGGGGGGAAGGAGCACTTCACAGGCTCTGTGCAGAAAAGGAAGATGCTGTAAATGATAAACGCAAGATATTATCATGCCATTTCAGACTCACAAGTGCAACAGCTGCTGGTTGGCTGCTGGTTTCCAAGATACTCGGAGCAGAGGAACTACTGACATTTTGGGTTGGATTATGCACATAAACCCCAGCGGTGCTTTGGTGCTGCTGCCCGTGAGCCCTGCCTGGGCTCCCAGACGTTCCCCCTGCCTCTGCGAGAAACAAGTGCTGCAGCAGGAGATGGAGGCTGCCCACGGGGGCAGGAGATGGTGGCTCACCCTCCTGAAGCGCAGAGGGAGGGTGCCCCCTTATCAACATTGTCAGTCCTGAAGTTTTAAGGGTGGTCATGAGCTAAGGCCTTCAACATGGTCCCCCACAGCATCCTTCTCTCTAAACCAGAGAGATATGGATTTGAAGGGTAGACTGTTCACTGGATAAGGAACTGGCTGGATGGTCGCATCCAGAGGGTCGTGGTCAATGGCTCGATGGCCAGATGGAGACTGGTGACGAGTGGCGTCCCTCAGGGGTCCGTACTGGGACCGGTACTGTTTAATATCTTCATCAACAACACAGACAGTGGAATCGATGCACCCTCAGCAGGTTTGCAGGTGACACCGAGCTGAGCGGTGCGGCTGACACCCCTGAGGGACGGGATGTCACCCAGGGAGACCTGGACAGGCTGGAGAGGTGGGGCTGTGAGACCCTCCTGCGGTTCAGCAAGGCCAAGGGCAAGGTCCTGCCCCTGGGTCGGGGCAGCCCCCGGTATCCATACAGGCTGGGGGATGGAGGGATGGAGAGCAGCCCTGCGGAGAAGGGCTCGGGGGTGCTGGGGGGTGAAAAGCTGGGCACGAGCCGGCAATGTGCGCTGGCAGCCCAGCCAGCCAGCCGTGCCCTGGGCTGCATCCCCAGCAGCGTGGGCAGCAGGGCGAGGGAGGGGGTTCTGCCCCTCTGCCCCGCTCGGGTGAGACCCCCCTGCAGCGCCGCGTCCAGCTCTGGGCTCCTCAGCACGGGGCAGGCACGGACCTGCTGGAGCGGCTCCAGAGGAGGGCACAGAGATGATGGAGGGCTGGAGCACCTCTGCTGTGAGGCCAGGCTGGGAGAGCTGGGGGTGTTCAGCCTGGGGAAGAGAAGGCTGCGGGGAGACCTTATTGCGGCCTGCCAGGGCTTAAAGGGGGCTGTAGGAAGGGTGGGGGCAGCCTCTTCAGCAAGGCCTGCTGTGACAGGACAAGGGGTGACGGCTTTAAACTAAAGGAGGGGAGATTCAGACTGGATGTAAGGAAGAAATGTTTTACGCTGAGGGTGGTGAGCCCCTGGCCCAGGCTGCCCAGAGAGGTGGTCGATGCCCCATCCCTGGGGACATCCCAGGTGAGGCTGGACGGGGCTCTGAGCGACCTGATGGAGCTGAAGCTGTCCCTGCTCACTGCAGGGGTTGGACTGGATGGCCTCTGAAGGTCCCTTCCCAGCCAAGCCCTTCCGTGATTCTGTTGTTTGCGACCCCAGAAGCTCTCGGTGGCAGGACGTGCGCCCCTCCTGTGGCCCGCAGCTCGGTGTCCCCCGCCCTGGCCTCCAGAGCCCTCCTCGGGCCGTGTGTCCCGGGGGGCCTCTGCCCTCGGGAAGCGGGATTCAGCGCGGGGCAGGGGCCGAAGGGGATCCGTGGGACCGCCTCTCGTTGGAGGACCGCATTCAGTATCATGTCCGGGCCTTGCTTTGGTGTAACCGTGCTTGCCATTGTTGTTGTTGCACCGCTCACCGCAGGACGAGGGCGTGTTGTCCCTCCGCGCGCTCCGTACGCCGCGCCCTGGCGCCGGCGTGGGCCGCCCTTTCCCCTGCGGGCGCTTCCCTCCACGGGGAGGCGGGCTGCCTGCCGCCATCTTGGAAGCGGGCAAGCGGCGCGGTCTTCCCCGGCGGGGTGGCGTTTCTCGGGAGGAGCGGGGAGGGGAGGGGATGGAGGAAGGGACGAGGCTCCGCGGGCGGTGAGCGGCAACGCCGGAGTCGTGGCGGTGGGGGGAAGGAGGCAAAAGAAGGAGGCGGTGCCCGGAGGCAAGATGTCGCCCGCGGCCTCAGCCGAAGGGGTGGGGCGCTACGGCGGCGCAGCGGGGTCAGGCCGGTTGGCGGGAGCGGGAAGCGCTTAGACCGCGCTTGGCGCTGAGGAGCCGTTGGGAGACCCGCGCACCGGGACGCCGGCCGCCGCCATGCACGTCGTCAAGCGGGGTGAGAGGCGGCGGGACGGAGGGTCCTCCGCCCTGGGGGGCGCCGGCCGAGCACGGGGGCTCCCCTCGGCACCAGCGGGCGGGGTGGGGTCCCCCCGCTCCTCTGCTTTGGGGGTCCCCCTCATGGCACCGGGCGTGGGTGGATGGGGTCGCTCCCTCTGCTCTGGGGGGGTCCCTCTCATGGTGCCTGGTGCGAGGGGACGGGACCCCCTCTGCTCTGGGGGGTCCCTCTCATGGTGTGAGGGGACGGGACCCCCTCTGCTCTGGGGGGTCCCTCATGGTGCGAGGAGACGGGACCCCCTCTGCTCTGGGGGGTCCCTCTCAAGGTGTGAGGGGACGGGACCCCCTCTGCTCTGGGGGGTCCCTCATGGTGCGAGGGGATGGGACCCCCTCTGCTCTGGGGGGTCCCTCTCAAGGTGTAAGGGGACAGGACCCCCTCTGCTCTCGGGGGTCCCTCTTATGGCACCTAAAGTAAGAAAGATGGGGATCCCCCCCCCCCCTTTGTTTTGGGAGTCCCTCATGGGATGTGGAAGGATGGGGTCCCCTCTGCTTTGGGGGCAGCTTGCATGGCACCGGGTGTGAGGGGATAGCACCCCGTCTGCGCTGGGGGAGACCCCGGAGTGAGGGAGCTCCCCGGCGGCATCAAGAGTGAGGGCTGAGACCCCTCAGTTTGCTTTGGGAGACCTCCCCCACGCCCCCCATGGCAATGCTCTCTGGTCTTGGTCCCACACCTTAGACCTAAGGAAAGTGCTCGGCTAGAGGAGGGCTCCCCAGGCTTTGGGGGGCTGGGGGGGCCCTCAGCTGGGTCCCCCTTCTCTGCAGCGGTGCTCCTGAGAGCTGGGTTTATGCACAGTTTGAGGTGTAGTGGGGTGGGAATGTCTTGGCCCTGTAGTGGGTACTCGCGCCCCTCCCGAAGTGGTGTGAGCTCCCTGCTTTTCTTCGTTATACGGAGACCCGTGCCTCTGAGTGAGGGACCCCACGATCGTCTGAGGCAAAAACACGCTGGGGTGGAGGGATAGCCTCTCTTCTCCTTGGGCCTGAACAGAGAACCTGAACAGGTTCTCCTTGGTGATTCCCACCCCAGGTTCTCCCAAAAGGGGCCTGGCTCCTTGTGTGAGGTGCTGGGTGGGAGGATCCCGTGCTTAACTGGTTCTTTATTGTAACGGGACCCGTTGTGACGGTAACCTCTTCTCCAACAGATGGACGCCAAGAGCGTGTCATGTTTGACAAGATCACGTCGCGCATCCAGAAGCTCTGCTATGGGCTCAACGCCGACTTTGTCGATCCCGTGAGTCTGTCCTTTTTCCTGCTGTCCCGTTCTCTGCCCCTTGTGGTGATCTCTGCTACAGGCCAGCAGTGGGGAGCAGGTGTTACCTGGTTATTCTCCTTGGAAAAACCCAAGCTTGGCAGCCTGTGCAGGAACTCTTGGCAAATGCATTCATAAAGTGTTTCTTCTAATTGTGTTCTGAGTTTTTTTTGCTTCAAAGACACAGTGTCTGAGACTGTGGTGGGGGAAAAAAAGTCAGTTTACCTGTTGTAAATTGCTTTTACCTCAAACGTTGTAGAAGCGATTGAGCTTCTTGTGCTTAAAAAAAAAAATTGGTTGTTGCTCCAATTCTCTTATTTTGGTTTTGGTAGATTGCTCTCATTTTCAGTCTGCAAAGCTTGAGCAATACTATGTGGAAAGTAGCTCTTGATCCTATCTCACCAAAACAAGGTGCCCTTTCTGTCTGACAGAACCCCTCTGCCATTATAATGTCCCTACTTGTTTTTTTTCAAGCTGTGCAGGATTTTGAGTGCATGTAGATCCCGCTCGTGTAAGCTTCTCCTTCCAAAGCCTGTGCAGAAGGTGACTCCCTCGTGGATCCCTTGATCTCTGCGAGATCTGTATGCAGATGTGCAGACCCAGTCTGTTCATTTGGAGTCACCAGCTTAGGCTCTTCCCGTCTCCAAGATCTAACGATCTGTTTTCACGTCTTATATTGCATCTGTAAAATATTTGGCATTCATTCCGCACCAAAAGGTAGTGCTCTTCAGCTGCTGATAGAGAGCAGGAGGGGGAGCATTAATGCCTTGGTTACTGAAACGCAGAGTGTGCTGACTCGATCTCAGCGACATGGGGAGTTGATGATAAGGACAGAAGCAAGGTTCCTAGTCCTAACTCTTAATTACAGAATCACAGAATGGCGGGGGTTGGAAGGGACCTCCGGAGCTCCCCTCATCCAGCCCCCCTGCGTGAGCAGCACGCCCAGAGCAGGGGGCACAGGACCGCGTCCAGGCGGAGTGTGAATGGCTCCAGGGAAGGAGACTCCACAGCTTCTCTGGGCAGCCTGTTCCAATTCTCTGTCTTGAGAATTACATGTCTGGGTTTTGTGAGGCTGTTGGCACTTCAAATATATTTGGCAGTTACCTCGTTAGATCAGACCTTTCTTCCCCAGTGTAGAATATGCTCTTTCTTGCAGTGATCAGTGCTAAGTGCTTGAGAGGAAAGCAGTAAATACTTTAGAGATGGTAGATGCAACAGTCTTTTCCCACAAAAGATCACGCAGGGGGGTTGGACAAGATGATCTCTCGAGGTCCCTTCCAACCCCTACCATTCTGCGATCCCAACTGGCAGATGAAGATTAGGTTAAGCCCTGAAGCAAAAGCCATTGTAACCCTTCCAGGGTTACGTGGGTTTTTTTGCTCTTGTCATGAAATGACTTTAAGCATAGCGCTTCCATGTCTCATCAGGCATTTATAAAGTCAAGCTTCATTTGGATCAAAACTTCCAGGCAAGTGCTGTTTTAACCCGAGTTCTCTCCCTATGGACTTTGCTGCTACTGTCTCTATTCTAGCCTTTAGGAAAGTGTCTGCAGAGAAGAGACTGCTGATGATTCCGGATCGACAGTTTGTGCTTTCTTCACTCTTTCCTCACTCTCCCTTCTGCCCCTAAAATTTTAGGAGTCAGTACTTTGCCAAGAGGGTTTGGTATTTTAATTTGCTTTTCTATTCAGACAGAGCGAATGGTACCGCTTATACTGAAGCATATCTTACATCTTAAATGGTTTAAACATCAGGACTTTTTGTCCCACAACAACAGGTAGCTAACCTCCAGAATTTTCCCTTTTCAGGCCCAGATCACCATGAAAGTGATTCAGGGGCTGTACAGTGGTGTCACGACGGTGGAACTGGATACGCTGGCTGCTGAAACGGCTGCAACCCTGACCACCAAACACCCTGACTACGCTATCCTGGCAGCAAGGATTGCAGTGTCCAATTTGCACAAAGAAACTAAGAAAGTCTTCAGTGGTAAGTCTCTTTGGGGCACTTGGATAGCAGTTAGTCAGAAAGGGAGTAGGAGTTTTAGAGGATATAAATATGGAAATCTTTCTTAAGCAGAAGTTACTAAGTACCCAGGCTAACTAAAAATGCCATGGAGATGAAAAACATGAGTTCTAGGCACATCACAAGGAAAACGAAATTGCCTGTTTTGTGAAAAGTATCTGTATAAATAGATTGATGAAAAATGTAACTGATTGAAATTAGCTTGCACCCACTTTCTTTCCCATTTATTATGTGTTGTAAATTCTACAAAAAAGCCCTGTAAGAGAAGTGCATTTTTAAGGTTAACAAATTAGTAATAGTACTGAGCAGGTAGAAGAAAAGTTGTATGTTTGTAGAGCTGGAGGGAGTTATTTTAGAGGATGGGTAGTCCTGCCTGTTAAATCCTTGAAAAGAAATGACAGGTGATGTGTATACAGGTCTGTGCATATCCTTCTTATTTAAATACCTTTCTCTTGTAGATGTGATGGACGATCTCTACAACTACATAAATCCTCACAATGGGAAGCACTCACCGATGATCTGCAAAGAAACTCTAGACATAGTTTTGGCCAACAAAGATGTACGTAACTTTTTTTCACTTCTAAGTTTTAAAAATTCAGTGAACTAGTTCAGATAATTTATTTTTCTTATTTTTAAGCAAGCCGTGTTTGTTTGAGGACAAAAAGCTAATGCAGAAACCAGTGCAGGTGATAACCGCTCTGTCCTGGAGAATTTAAAAGAGGGCAAGTAGGAATTCCCTTCATGTAAGGATGTTTCTGTAGTAGAATCTCTTTTCTCGGATGTCCTCACAGTCGTGACCAGCACAGCAAATTTGAGAAAAAGTACCTTTTGATGTAGCAATCTGTTTTGTGTGCGCAGAAGGGAGAGGTGAGGTTTGGTTTCTGATTTCGAGTTGTTCCAGGTCTGTGTTCTTACAGGGAAGTCATGTTCGTCTTGTGTTTCGTAGTGCCTAGTTAGACTTCGGTGAAATGTAGCCAACAATTGAGCGTTGTACTTGGGGAAAAAGCTTGAAACAACCAATGCACAGTTAGAACAATTTAAGTGCTCTTCCCTACTTTATTCCCCTGATCTGGTATCTGTTTCACTAGAGCTTTGAGGCCATAAATGCCAAACAATGATAGCATTGTTATACCTTAACATGAGGCACAAAAAAGCTGACTGTAAATGTAAATTTTTCTCTGTATTATTTCCTCTCAGCGCCTGAATTCTGCCATTATCTATGACAGAGACTTCTCCTACAACTATTTTGGTTTTAAGGTAAAAAACACATTACTCATGATAATGAAGAGAGCTGTTTTGATATTATTCTGGAGCCGAGTCTTTTGGGAAGGATGGGAATACTGGCAGAATCATCTAGATTTGGGCAAGGAGGGCACTGGAGTCGGTGGAACATTAGCGGGTTTGTAAAAAATCAAAGAGTACCTGCCCAAAGCAGTTGCCTAACTGGGTGAATCATGTACTTCTTGGCTTCGTTGTGTACCCTTGGCTGCTATAATGTTTTAACTGTTGGGCTCTGACTGTTTCGCAGCAGATAGCACTGAATGTTGTGGGAAGCTTCCCAGCTCGTGCCAGTCCTCAAGGAAATAATCTGATTCTTAATAAACCAAAAAAGGGATTTTTGGTTTTCCCCATTGTCTGTGTAACATTTGTTCTCAGTGTGTCATCCCACACGTTTGTCGTCTTCTGTGCTGCTGGAACATCTCCCCCACAACCAGTCCAGTCAACTGTGCCCCCACCATCTGCTCCTCCTGCTCCCCTCATAACACGCTGTTCTTTGCTGAGTTGCTTTAAGGCACGATGCCGCGGGCTCTCGGGAGGGTTAGCTGGAGAGCGTTTGGCTTTTCCATAGCACTGGGTACTTCAGAGAGTTCCTGTGACTCTGTAAGAACTGGGCGTCTTTGCCTAGAGTTTCCATCGGCACACCTGATATGGTGCCTTCTGGTTTGGGGCAGTAGTTTGCAAGGAGGAAACAACTAGAATGTGTCAAGAGCAGAACTGTTGCAGAAAGAGGATAGGCAAGGATGGAGAGAGGGGGTGTTTATGTGTACAGATGTGCAATTCCTGACTCCCTCCTGTAATTACTGCTGTAATCCATTAGGCACAAGCTTAAAAGGCATCTGCTCTAGTTGTAGGCTTACCATATTTGTCATTTTGTGTCTTCAACACCCAGCATTGCAGATTGTGATACAGGTTGTCTGGAAAGTGTTATCATAATATAACAACACTTAAGAAGGGGTGGGTTGTGGAGAAGAAACACTCCCTTGTCCTCTAGCCTTAATTCACTGTGGGTTGAGGGGTAGTGTTGAACCTTGCGGCTGCATGCTCCACTACCACTCTCTAATCCAAAGCGCAGAGTCCTCCGTGTTGGCATCTTATGGTGGACTTCTGGGTTTTTTAGTCATTAGTTACCTAATATCCTCTGCCATTGACAAGAGGAGGAGTGGAGTGCAGGGTCGGTGCTTCTGCTGAAGCCTGGGATAAGGAGCATGAAGATGCTTGAGTTTGGAGTTAATAGGATTTTTTTTTTTTTAAACTGCAATCTGCATGTCTACTAAAATGTATTCTCTCTTTTTAAAGACTCTAGAACGCTCCTACTTGCTGAAAATCAACTCAAAAGGTAAGAATTGTCTGTATCAGCTTGAAGTATTATTTAAAAGTCAAAAGCAAGGCTCAGAGCAGGGGTTGAGGAGGCAAATAGGCTGCCTCCTAGCTTTCCATAAAGCATTCCGGTGAAAGCATTGAGTACCGGTTTAAAAAAACAGCGACGTGTTGGTAATAAGTGTTCTCTGGGCATGTACAAATTCTTCTCTTAGGCTAAGAATCGAGCATCTCTGGTGGCAGTGGTATGCCCGCATGAAAAACAGCTGATCATTAAAGAGCAGCACCGTGGCAGGTTTACTTGGGTGTTCCAAATACTGGCAGTGTGACCCAGGCAACTGCGCTTTACCTGTCTGTTTTAAGGACCCTAGCGCTTTGAAAGCTGCATGCTATCTAGGATTTAGAAGGTGAAGTCATTCCTGTCCAGCACTTTTTAATAAATTTAAGTTGAAAGAGCTACTGTGCTCTCAGTGCCAGTTATTGCAGGCCCTTAGGACACCAGAAGGGTGAGAAGTTAATTGTGGTGTAATAAACCTAGGGAGCAATTGGGTGCTGGGTTGATTATTTGATTGGATTTTAACTGTTAAATCAGGTGTGGGGGTGTTTTCCCCATGAGAACTGTCGAGAATTGGTGCAGGTTGTTGAGAGGGGTTATGCAGTCCCCGTCCTTGAGCTTTTCAAAACCTGACTGGATAAAGTCCTGAGCAAACTGGTCTCATTCTCTTAGCTGACTCTTCTTTGAGCAGGAGGTTGGACTAGAGACCTGAGGTTCTTTCCAACCTGAATTATTCTGTGATTCTATGAAAACTATGGCTCTCGAGTGGCCCGTTGCACGTTGCTTGTAGCTTCTTGCTATGACCTCTACATCTGTCTGTACTAATCGTGTCATACCGACGTTCTTTTTTTTTCCCCCTTTTCCTTTTTGTGTTTAGTTGCCGAGCGTCCTCAACATATGTTGATGAGGGTATCGGTGGGGATCCACAAAAATGACATTGATGCTGCAATCGAAACCTACAATCTTCTGTCTGAAAGGTGGTTTACCCACGCCTCCCCCACCTTGTTCAACGCAGGCACCAACCGGCCTCAGCTTTCCAGGTACCTCTGGCTTTCAAGTTTCCCTAATGCATAACTGGATGAAGATAAGATTTGGAGATCGGGTCTGTTCAAATGAAGTGCTTTAATTATCTAAAAATAATAGCTGAGTTTCTGTGATTGTTTTACGAAGTTTTGAGAAGCTGCTGTCAAATTTAACTTGATCTCTAGTGTTTGGGGAAAAATACACAGGCGTCTCTAAGCTTCTAAATGGAAGTGTTTACGTGGCTATGTCTTATTTGAAAGTCACTTCTATGCATAGTCTTCTGTAGATTGAAAAATGAATCCTGGTGATTGTTTTCTAAAATATGCTAAAAGTAGCAAGCATAACTAATATGAATTTAAAAAAGGTTTTGCTTTGCTAACACAGGTATCAGTAGTGCAACTATTGCTTGTAATTTTTCTAAAATTGCCCTTTATTCCACTTTGTAACCTATGGTTTTGCTTCATTTGTTTGCTTTGTGTAGCATGTTAAAGATTCAGCGTTTACCCTTGGTTTTTTGCAGCCCATGTGAAACACTTCTTGATTTTTTTTGTGTTAACCTCTGTATGCTAAAGCTATTTGTTTTCACTAGTTGTTTCCTGCTGTGCATGAAGGATGACAGCATCGAGGGGATCTATGACACTCTCAAGCAGTGTGCGCTGATCTCAAAGTCTGCTGGTGGGATTGGCCTTGCTGTGAGCTGTATCCGAGCCACGGGCAGCTATATTGCTGGGGTAAGTGTGCAGATGGTGTTCCCAGCAGAGGTTAACCTTCTGGTTTCAGGAAATGTCTATATTTCAGTTGCCAAATCAGTGCTGCTTCTGCCGAGTCAGTTTAACACAGCAGTCAGTCTAGCTCAGTAGTCCTTCTCTTTTCAGTATGTTCTAAGGCAAAAAGCTTGGTTTTCCTTGGTGTTTTGGCTTCCTAGTAGAAGTCCTTCCAAAAGGAGGGTCTTTTTCCACTGTTTGATCAGACAATTCCAAGTTACTTATGTGTTAGCAACCTATGAATATGCTCAGAGACTCGTGCATTAGCCCTTTTCCTTTTTGTATGTCGAACTGCTCAAGATCATCTGTGGACGTGTTTGGGTTTTTTTGCCACAGTGTATGTAGCCTCTGCAAGCCTTTAGATTACATAATGTAGAGGGAAGAAGGAGATAAATTTTATTAACTCCAGCACTAGTAGCTGATATATATGTTTTTGCCTATTTTAAAAAAAGGCAGGGGGAAGGGGCTACCAAATAACTGATTGGGGTGGTCAGCATAACAGTTTTGCAGGCTGTGGAGAGACATACAGAAAATGGAGGCCCATCTCTTCAGGCAGTTGCTTTTCAGTATTGATGGTTTTCCTGTGCCTCTGCAGACAAATGGAAATTCCAACGGGCTTGTTCCGATGCTGAGGGTCTACAACAACACTGCCCGTTACGTGGATCAAGGCGGAAACAAGGTACCGGCTTTCCATTAAATTAGGGTTAAGAAGGGAACCGCAGGTCAGAGGGAGAGGTTCCATGTCCATGAAAGACTGACTCAGTAACAACAGTGAGCTGATGAAGCAGTTGCAGGTGACATAATTAAAATAGGGCATTTTCTCCCCTTCTTGTTGACATTCTGGTGTTCCCCTTCCACTATGCATGTTATCATGCAGGCGTATCTTTTGGTGTACGTCTGCTGCATGATGTGCACGTGTTAGATCAGCCTCTTGCACTGGTTATTAGTCGCTCCTTGAATGCCCTGTAGTGAATTAAGGTGTAAGACTGTAGAAAGCTTCTTGGTCTGTATCCTTTGTCTTCACATAGTCCAGAGGTCAATGGAGGCATGACACAGTAAGTAAATCTAAGATTTGTCAAGCTCCTGTTTACATAGAGCAAATATATTTTTGGTACTAAATCATTGTTATTGAGTATCTGGAACCAGTAACATGGCCTAGTTCCAATAACGAGAGTAACAGTAACGCAAAAAAGCATATTGATATTGCCTTAACAAGACTATAAAAGTAAGCTCTGGTTAGTTGAGGGTATTGTGTGTGCTCAGGAGCAGTGCAGGGGATTTTATTTTCAAGGGCAATTTGTTCTGATCTTGACTGTTTTATGTATCAGAGACCCGGGGCTTTTGCCATCTACCTGGAGCCATGGCATCTGGACATCTTTGAGTTTCTTGACTTAAAGAAGAACACTGGAAAAGAGGAGCAGCGAGCCAGAGACCTTTTCTTTGCCCTCTGGATTCCTGATCTCTTCATGAAGCGAGTTGAAACCAACCAGGTAAGAAGCTTGATTGGTGCAGAACAGGTCTGTTAATGGAGAAACAGGTCATCAGCCCTGGGATGGAGTTCATGAAGGGTTGCAGAGCTCTCTTCCTAGCAGCAAAGGAACTTCCTGAAAGAGCTGCCGCACCTTATTTGAGAGCTAGGCTCTGCAGGTGGAGAATGGAGTTGGAGAACTCCAGTGGGATACTTTGCTTCAGTCCTTAATCTTGCAGCCCATAACTTATGTGCTGGTGCTATTACACTAAATTTGTACTCTGGACTTCCCTTAAAGCATGAAAATCTTCTCAGTAAATTGATCTTCATATGACTGCTTGTATTTGCTTTAAAATGGGCTATAGCTTGGGAATCAGTCATTTCAAGAGTAAAAATGCAGTTTGGTCATAAATGTTCGTATAATTAATTTTTACATAAATCTGAGTAGCCTGAGAAGTATCTCGCCCACGTCTGCGGGCAGAGTTGGTTCCTAGTTTTTCAGGGTGGGAAGTGTAGTTTGCATGTTTCTGTTTACAGCAGGATCTGCTGATGAAGTTGAATGCCTTTAATTAACAGGGTGCCTAAAGATTTTCTTTGAATATTTTTCCTTCTCACAGGACTGGTCCTTAATGTGTCCAAATGAGTGTCCTGGCCTAGATGAGGTTTGGGGAGAGGAGTTTGAGAAACTATATGAAAGGTAAGAAAAGTGAATAGATTTTCAAGCAGTGGTCATCCATTCACAGAACTGCCCTTGTGCGTGGTGTCTGGGAGCCAGAGCACAGGTTCCTAGTGTCGGCTCGTAAGTCGTCAGCGAGTTCCTTTATCAGATTGATAAAAGGATAAAGATGGGGAATGTCTGCTTACTGTTTGCTTCAAACTGTGACCTGCTCAAGATAGAACTATGTACGAATGATTGTTTTAGCTTGTTGGAGGGAAATCCTGAAATGATTCTATGATTAAAGCGGTCGATGGCTTTGTTTTGAATGAGTTGTATAGGATGTTGTAGAGAAAGATTTCTGTTCCCTTTGAACAAGGACAGTTCAGAGTTCACACAGTTCAGAATCACTGAATCATAGAATCATTAAAGTTGGAAAAGACCTTGAGGATCATTAAGTCCAACTGCCAACCCAACGCCCCCAGGCCTCCTAAACCATGCCCCGAAGTGCCATGTCTACACATTTTTGAACACCCCAGGGCTGGTGACTCCCCCACCTCTCTGGGCAGCCTGTGCCAGGGCCTGACCGCTCTGGCAGGGAAGGCATTTTCCCTAATATCCAACCTAAACCTCCCCTGACGCAGCTTGAGGCCGTCTCCTCTCGTCCCATCACCAGTGACTGGGGAGAAGAGCCCGACGCCCCCTCACCACAGCCTCCTCTCAGGCAGCTGCAGAGAGCAATGAGGGCTCCCCTCAGCCTCCTCTTCTCCAGGCTGAGCCCCCCCAGCTCCCTCAGCCGCCCCCCAGCACACTTGTGCTCCAGACCCTGCCCCAGCCCCGCTGCCCTTCTCTGGACACGCTCCAGCCCCTCCATGTCCTTGTCCCGAGGGGCCCAAACCTGACCCCAGGATTCGCGGTGCGGCCTCCCCAGTGCCGAGCACAGGGGCACCATCCCTGCCCTGCTCCTGCTGGCCACACTGTTGCTGGTACAAGAAGTGAATGGGGTCTTGCCTGCCTGAGAACCTGATGTTGTGTTAAAAGTTAGTCTTTCACTGCTGGTTTTGGGAATTATCAAGCAACATGTGCCCTGTTGCAGTTATGAGAAGCAAGGCCGTGCCCGCAGAGTGGTGAAGGCCCAGCAGCTCTGGTACGCTATCATTGAGTCTCAGACAGAGACCGGCACACCATACATGCTGTACAAAGACTCCTGCAACCGGAAGAGCAATCAGCAGAACTTGGGGACCATCAAATGCAGCAATCTGTGTACAGAAATAGTGGAGTATACCAGCAAAGATGAGGTAGGTGGAAAACAGGAACTTGTAGCATTCAGGAAAGCTGTGACTCCTCCTGTTGCAGCTCTCTAGAATATGTCTGACTGTCTGCTGGGGAAGGGAACAGGTAGCTGAGAAAATTGCGGGGATGTTTTATCTCGGGTACTTACAGCGCTCGCCCTGACTCTGTGTGGGGGTTTCCCCTCCCTTCCAGCTCCCAGGGAGGATTTGGTATAAAACAAGATACCCATCAAAGTGAACTTCTGAAAGCTTGAGGGAGAAGTGAGCTCTTTGGCTTGCTGATAGCTGATGTGTACCACCCTAATCTTGGTGCTCTACAGATGCGCTATGTTTGGACTGCAGTGTTCCTAGCAAAGGTGAAGGAAGGACATAGAAATGAGTTAGTGCTAATACAGCATGGGGAATTTCTAGTGCAGTAAAGCTCTTGAGGCTGCTGTAACTGAAAGTATCAGTTTCTGCTGCTTGAGCCACTAGTTGTTCTTTAGCTCACA
Organism: Anhinga rufa; assembly: GCA_013400875.1. Taxonomy (NCBI): domain Eukaryota; kingdom Metazoa; phylum Chordata; class Aves; order Suliformes; family Anhingidae; genus Anhinga; species Anhinga rufa. The sequence goes on along the minus strand of VZTV01043409.1, from coordinate 33,063 downwards.
CTCTTTGGCATGTTCATAAAATCGTGGGTAGTCTAGAATTGGTGAAGAGCGCTCTTGCCTGCCTGCACTGCACAGGAAATTTTGTCTTGCTTGTTTCAGTTCTCCTGGGGTTGGAAGTAATATTAGTGTTAAGAATTGTTCAAAGAAATGCTCATATATAGTCTGGATCCCATTGAGATCAGCTGCTGGTTCTGGCAAGGCAAGAAATGGTTAGGCTTAGTTGCTGAAAGGATGGCTTACAGGCAACAGGATTGACCAAGCCAGAGAACTGAATTTTTATGGTGATGTCGACATCTACTAAACATTTTTGAATCCTTGTTACCCTTTTTGCAACTCATAAGATAGCAGAGAAATGAGGAGTGCGTTTTTCCAGCCTTGTGTGTTGCTTGGTGTTCTTTGTTTCCACATAGTTTGGATACAGAGCATGCTCTGGGACCGAGATTGGTTTTTGCATGGGGTGTTGGCTGGCATACCTGTTTCCACTGTGTTTTCTCTACAGGTTGCAGTTTGTAATTTGGCCTCTATAGCCCTGAACATGTACGTCACTTCAGAGCATACGTACGATTTCAAGAAGCTAGCTGAAGTCACTAAAGTTATTGTCCGAAACCTGAACAAAATCATTGATATCAACTACTACCCCGTGCCAGAGGTGAGTGCTGAGCGCTGAGCTGGTATGGGGCTGAAGGCATGCCGAGAGCCTGGTGACAAAGGGCCTGTCGTTCTGTAGCAGTCCCAGTCCAGCCTTGGGCAGAAGGCATCAGCGAGGCATTTTGTAAACCTGTTTTGGCTAATAGTTGGGGAGTTCCGTTAACTACCTGTTAGCAGATGTGACCCGTCGTTAGTGACTTCACCCTGGAACAGTTCCTTAGTGAAGCCATTGTAGAAAAAGCCTTCCCTTGAGATGGTTCTGCAGTTAGATTTTTTTTTTTCATGTGCGTGGATTTCCATAAAGCCCAGAACAGCACTAGGAGTAGAGTGGAAAGTGGAACAGAGAGAACAAGCCTGGAAAGATCCCAGGAAGGTGTAACTCAGTCTTGAGTTGTTGGTTGTATGCATTTTTGGGAGGGTGCATAGCCAGCTTTCCGGAAGGAAGGTGGGGAGAGGGTGGGTAATTGTTGAAGAGGAATGGGAGCAGGGTTTATTGCATTGCAAGAACATAGAAGGGCAAGCAGCAGAGCTGGGCATTGGAGGAGGGAATAAGCAAACTCCCAAAGTGTGAAGACAAACCCGATTGAAGATCAGGGTTTTCTAGCATGTACAACTTGAATGCGTGAGTTTAAATGTCTTCACGGGCCTGGGTTTTTTTTTTTTCAGAAAGTGCTTAGTGTTCACTTCTAAATCATGTCTCCCTCTGTGTGTCAGGTTGAGTGGTTAAAATCGGTAATCGCTTCTAACAGACTTAATCTGGGTCCGCAAATTCCTGCCCCACCGAACAGCAAACAGTGGGGAACTGGGCAGAATTGGAAGGTGGGTTGTCGCAGCAGAATGCATGGCCCATAAGTTAAGGCAGTGGCACGGATGAAAATTCCTCTCAGTGGTCCTAATTTATTCTATGATTCTATGTAGTTCTGCTAAAGGTAATTGCTCTCTTTGCTTGAACGCCATGCAGGCTGAACGCTCCAACAGACGCCATCGTCCCATTGGCATTGGTGTGCAGGGCCTGGCAGATGCTTTCATCTTGATGAGGTACCCCTTTGAAAGTCCCGAGGCCCAGCGCTTGAACCAGCAAATTTTTGAGACCATTTATTATGGTGCTTTGGAAGCCAGCTGTGAACTTGCCAAGGAGCAAGGACCGTACGAAACATACGAGGGTTCTCCTGTCAGCAAAGGAGTAAGTACCAGGAACTGTCCTGTGTCAGGGCCAAAGTGAAGCCAAAGATAGTGTGGCTGTGCCTGGTCTTTGATACAGGAGGAGATGCGTGACTGAAACACCTTAGGCTGATAATATTCCCACAATACAAATGGTGCTTGAGTTTTCCTCTGTCGTTTGGCTTCCTAAGTGCAGTGGGAAATGTGTAAGTTAAACTCGGGCGCAGAGAGCGGTGAAAGCAAGCAAGACTCGGCCTGTGCTGGCTGTCCCCTTCAGACAAAGATTGAGTGTTCGTAAGATTATGATACAGGAACTTTGCTGAGGCTGGGTTGTAGAGAACAGTTAATAACAGGTCAGTTTACAATGTGATTTATAAAACATGGAGGAAAGAGCGCCCTGTCTAATTTGGACTATACCTGTGTTCTTCAGATTCTCCAGTATGACATGTGGGATGTCACCCCGTCTGACCTTTGGGACTGGAAGGCTTTAAAGGAGAAGATTGCTAAGTGAGTAGTCCTGCACAGTTTGTATTAGATGTATAAAATACTTTCGGTATGTTCTGACTGACTAAAAACAAAAGATAGGGTGCAAGTGTAAAAATGGTCTTTCCCTTCCTGCCCCAGTAGATCTTTCTTCAAAACTGTTTTGTGAATGGTTTTCTTTCATTTTTGCTCTTACAAGCCGGAGAGAGCCCACCCCGTAGGCTCTGATGTAGCTGAGCTCTTATTTCATCTTGGCTGCATCAGCAGAATGGTTTGTGTTCCGGTTAAATGTAGTGATGAGTGAGACAGAGTCAGCTGGGCTTGGGAGCTCTTTCCCCACTGACAGAAAAGCAGCTGAGCCTTGAACATGCTGAAGACAGGAATCGTTAAAGCATGAAGTGCCTGTAGTGAATTTGTTCAATTTGTGTGGGTCTAATTTTTAAATTTAGTAAATCTGTCTACTGCCTCGTGGATGGAGAGGTCTCAGGCTCTCCCTGGGCTGCTCGTTTTGGTTTTGCCTGAGTGCTGTGGAGTTGTGGAGTGCCTGACAGACTTTATTTCTATGCATCCTTTCTCATGACTAGTTTGGGAAAGCCTCTGATTAAAGATAAAAATAGCCAAGACTTTAGTTTTGCTTCCATGTTGAGCTACGTTACAAGTTTAGTGGAGCTTCCCTTTTTTTGCCGCAGGTAATCTGAGGGTTTGCAGGTTACCCTGAGGAGGTGAGATTTCCGAGTGTGTGAGCTAGGAGTTCCTTGTACTGGCCCTCTTAGCGCTTTGCAGGCAGTGTATAAGCTGTGCTGTTCTTGGGTCTTTTCTGTCTCGTCTCACTTGATTGAAGCTTTCTAACTCTTGACTGTTGTTACTAGATACGGTGTCAGAAACAGCCTTCTCCTTTCTCCCATGCCAACTGCTTCTACTGCTCAGATCTTGGGCAATAACGAATCCATCGAGCCCTACACCAGTAACATCTACACGCGCAGAGTCCTCTCCGGAGAGTTTCAGGTAAGCGAGGCAGCTGTGGGAAAGAGCTTTTGTGTCTTTATATCTTTGATGTCAAAGTCATTTCAATGATAAGAAAGACAAGATAAAGGCCTCACACTTGGTAACTCAATTCAGGTAGATGTTTTATGTTGAAGACCAAAAGCGCCAAGGGGAACGTCTAGCCTGTACTATGTGCTGTAGTAGTACAGTTTTGCATATTCCCCAACAGTCATTGTGGAAGAGGTGAAATTGTAAAGAAGTGCTGCTTTTGCCTGGAAAGACCTTTATGAGGCCTCAGGATGGCCTGCAGGAATGCTTGCTAAGTGAGTGATGATTAATGAAATTATTGAAGGGACGTGCACGCTATCGGAAGAGTAGCTGAGACCACAGTGCCGAGGAAAGACCTGTGTGTAAGCACTGAACAAATCTGAAGAGATCAGGTAAAAGCTTTACAGATCCAGAGGGGCCTGTCGTGTAGGAAGGAGTATGAAATGATTTGAGTTCTGGAGGCTGGAGTTAGCGAAGAGCTCTTTGCTGAGACAAGGGGACTGTCTAACTGTTAGGGAAGTCTGGTCTGCCCTGCATCCCCTCATCAACGTTAGGGAAAGCACTCCATTTCCTCCCGCCTGCAGGTTCAAATCAGACACGTGGTGAGGTTAGAACAAGAGGTTTATTAACTTGCTCCGCTGTGTAGGTCAGGTGCAGGGCTGCTGGACAGGTATCCCCAAACAGTCCCAGCAAGCAAATGTTCACTGTTTTGGGTTTTTTTTTTCCTCCCAAATAAAAAGCCTGCACCTATTTTGTTCTTTCCCCTTCTGCTCCCAGCCTTGATGATTGTTTACACCCTTATTTAGTAATTCAGGTTGTGGTCAGTGGCCCTGGTAGGTCAAGGTCTCTCCCTTTCACATCTTTTGGCATTCCTCATGCAGGGGAGCTCCATACATCCCCCCCCTTTCACATTTGTAATGTCCAGTAACTTCTCCCGTTACTGTCCTACAGGTTTAGCCCCAGGTTAGCGTCAGCCAGGCGTCGCAGCCAGTCTTCTGTGTTCTGCAATGGCCAGCAGCACCTCACGTTTCTTACCCTGTTGTTTTAACCTTGGGCCTAGCCTGGCCATCTGCGTGCATACCTCAGTGCTGACCGAAGAGTGAAAGTTTGTCAGTACTCTGCAAGGTCTTGTTTAATCACGTAAAAACCCGTGCACATTGGGTGGGTTTGCCGCCTCTAGGGAGGTGTGGCTGTGCCATAAGGCAGGACCTGCAGCTCACAGAATATACAGTGCTTTCATTCTTTGGCCTTTGCCCCTTACAGGTTGTGAATCCGCACTTGTTGAAAGATCTGACAGAGAGGGGCCTGTGGAATGAGGAGATGAAAAACCAAATCATTGCCCACAACGGCTCTATCCAGGTATGTGTGGAAAACCGGGGAGGATGGTGCAGGGATTCCTACCCGTCTGGGAAGTGATGGCTGGGGAGCTTATGTGCCACACAGTGCTTTTGAGGTCTGCTGTATCTGAGTGACTCAGCTAGCCTGGGGAGGAAAAGCGGTAACGTGTAGCGTTTCCATTAGAAATACGAGGGGATGTGCCTGATTCAGTGGCAATTTGTTCCTGCTGGAGCCTGCCCATGTCCTAGAGAAGCCCAACGGAAACGTACTACTAATTATTGCTAGAACAAATACCAGTCAGGCTGCACTACTTTATGCAGATTCTGCAAACGTTGGGATTCCCGTTATCATAAATATTATAAAGGGGTAGTTTCATAGTAGGGAGTAGGCTTGAGACAGGAGTATATGACATCCCGACGCAGAAGTTACATGTAGAAGAGTCTGTGTGGGATGAATCATTTATGCTGTGGAGTTTGAAACGCCGCTGTGACTATTGTGCGTGGAGTCGCGCGTGCTTACAAAGTGCATCCCACCTGTCACAAATTTTGGGGTGGGTGCTACCTGCTGGATCGCTTTCTGTAAGATCTCCCAACTGTTTAGGACAAAATAGTAATGGTCTATTTCCAAACAGCTTTTTTCCTCACAAATGCCCCAAAATAAGCTGTTCTGTTTCAGCAAGTAAGGTGATAAGAGTTCAGCTGTAAAAAGCCATAGTTCTGGTCAGGATTGCTGAAGCCTCAGGAAGGATGGGGGCAGCCTCTTTAGCAAGGCCTGCTGTGACAGGACAAGGGGTGACGGGTTTAAACTAAAGGAGGGGAGATTCAGACTGGATGTAAGGAAGAAATGTTTTACGCTGAGGGTGGTGAGCCCCTGGCCCAGGCTGCCCAGAGAGGTGGTCGATGCCCCATCCCTGGGGACATCCCAGGTGAGGTTGGACGGGGCTCTGAGCGACCTGATGGAGCTGAAGCTGTCCCTGCTCACTGCAGGGGGTTGGACTGGATGGCCTCTGAAGGTCCCTTCCCACCCAAACCCTTCCGTGATTCTATGAATTGATGAAGAATTTGGTTTTATAAATACGAACGTTTGGGCAGTCACTGGTTGCGCCGCATTGGAAAACTGTTCCTGTTCGTTTTAGAATATACCCGAGATTCCTGATGACTTGAAGCAACTCTATAAGACGGTGTGGGAGATCTCCCAGAAAACTATCCTCAAGATGGCAGCAGACAGAGGAGCTTTCATTGATCAGAGCCAGTCTCTCAACATCCACATTGCAGAGCCCAACTACGGCAAACTCACCAGCATGCACTTCTACGGGTGGAAGCAGGTATCATACGGGAGGGGCGGCGGGGGGGCTTGTTCAGAACAGATAGCACGTCGGGGCCGATAAGTTCTTTCATGAAAAGTTGGTCTCGCTGGTTCTTAGAAGGGTAAACCGTTGTTTCTTTCCAAGAATCCAGTCTTACTAGTAGAATATCTCTCCAGAGCAGTAAAGCTGGGGATGCTTGTAGCGTTGCACCCGTTGTTCCTGACTACCAGACCTCGCTGTGAGGCCGGTACAGTGCTACGGGCTAAGGGAGGTTGGCCTCAGCAGTTCGGGATTTGGCTGTGCTGCTGGTTCCAGCTCTTGGACTCATGCCTTTGCTCTGCAGGGCCTGAAGACTGGCATGTACTATCTAAGGACAAAACCAGCCGCTAACCCCATCCAGTTCACCCTGAACAAAGAGAAGCTCAGAGAGCGGGAGAAGGCCTCCAAGGAAGAGGAAGAGAAGGAGAGGAATAAAGCAGCCATGGTGTGCTCCCTGGAGAACCGGGATGAGTGTATGATGTGTGGCTCCTAATGGATCCGCCCTGCGGTGCCAGCAAAGCCCTTCTACCTGGAGTCCTTCTAGGATAGAAGCATCTAGTAGAGCTTTGGGATGTAGAGGCTTGCTGGAACTGTGGCAGGAGGGGTGATCACACTGGTGTATTGTAGGCTCCCCATCCCATTGGGGTGGGTGCACAGCTATGGATAGGGTGCACAAGGAGTTTGTATATTGCTTTAGTAGCTGGGCTTCCTGAAAACGTAGGTGCTCTCGCATGGTCTCACGATGAACCCTATAGGCAGGACTTCTTCCGCAAGACAGGGAGGGTGTTAATGCCACTTACCTTAAAGATCTGTCCTGGGGGCTTCAGGCAATTCTTTCGTTTACTAAAGACTGTTACTCGTGTCTTCAGAGAAAAAAGCGGGCCTGACTGGTGTCTTATCACAGCAAAGTTGAAGATAGCAGGAGAACATCCCTAGGCTAGGTGTGTTGAGCGCTTGCCATGTCTGGAGCAATTTCTGTTAAGCTTAGGAAGCTGGAGTGTGTGCGCGTCTGCCGGTGAGACCCTTCTGCCACCATTTCTTACTCCCCTTGTCCCCTTGTCCCCTCCTCGTCCAAAAAGCTTTTTATAAAGGTGCAGACCGGTGCTAGGTGCCTTGCCTGGAGAGTTCCTCCTCTCCATCCAGCCTGACAGGGCAGAGCGCTGTGCTTGGCAAGCGTTCCTTTTCAGTCCTGACCAGGAAAGGGCAGAGCTGCTGCAGTGCGTTTTATTCTGTATTAAAACCCCACTCTGATTCGTCAGTCAGTTTGCTCGTAATGGACTTCCATGCTGTCCTTGGCCAGAAAGCCCTCTGAGGTGCACACGCCATCTTTTTTCCAAGAGTTGCATTCATCCACCCCAGCTAGTTATTTGATCTTTTAAAAATAATTCATTTTTACTTATCCGTGTACTTAACTGCCTGCTCTAATGCGATGGGGTTTCATCATCCAGATCTTAAATATTTATTGAATTCATGTACCATATAACTAACCCTTTAATCCAGCCAAACTCAATAAAATGTGGAATGTCAAAGGAATGAGCAGTGGTATCTTGGAACGTTATTTTTTGATTAAAAGTGAATCGTAGCAGCTGGAGGCTGGGGCCTTGCTTGTGAGCCCTGCACCTCCTGCCCGCAGCTCCTTCCAGAGGGCTGAGAAGGCTCTTGTGTAAAATGAGGCACGTAAGCGGAACCCGGGACTTGCTGGGGCAGCCGTGCTTAACCCAGTGGGGTGTCTGTTTCTTTGTGCCGTTTGGAAGATTTGGGCGGAAGGCGAAGACGAGGAAGGGGCTGAGGTAACGCCAGGTCTGCGTTCCAGTAAGCTGGGCAGTTCAGGAGGTGCAAGGGCTGGAGCAGGGCTGGTGGGGAAGCAGGCTTCTTCCTGCAGAGCACGTTGGATGGGGCAGGGAGCCTAGCGGGATCTGAAAAGCAATGTGTTGGGCTGTCAGCAGGTATCTGGAAAGGCGTGGGCTAGAGGCAAAAGTCTGCCGCGGAGCTGCTGTGCGGGCCGCAGCCGGTGGGTTTGGTGAAGCTGCGACGGCGCTCGCGCCTGCCTGTCCCCACCTGTGCGCTGGAGGACTTCACTGGGACGGCTGGGGGTCCGTCTCCCCTGCTGCTGCGGCCGCCCGGCCGGCGCCGAGCCTCCGCCGTCTCGAGGGCAGAGCGCGGGCCGGGCTGGCGAGGCTGCGGCGGCTCTCCGGAGCGGCGTGGCATCTCGCGCGGTTGAGGGCAGGGCCGCCCGGAGCTGAGCGCGTCGCCTGCCGCCAGGTCGGCAGCAAGCTGTCCTCCGTCAGACAAGCCTTTGCTTCTCGAGCATCGCAAGGAGAGTTTCTGGGTTGGGGCGTAACTGGGTCACGCGCCGTTAACGTATGCCTGTGTAAACAGGAGTGGCTCCCGGGGGACCCTGCAGCCTGGACTCCGCCGCTCTTGCAGTTTGCCTTTGCTGCCGCCTCTCTGAGGCGCTCCTGAACAGGGGTGCTGTTGAAGCTGGCACTCCTGCCTCATCTGTTGTCCTGGGGGAAGAGCGAAGAAGGCTTGCGCTTCCTGCCAGACTGCGGAGAGGCGCTGGAGCCGGAGTTGCACTGAATGCTGATGCTCCTTTTGGGGACGGGGGCAGGCCTGGGGAGCCACCATCTCTCTCCGGTACGCAGCTCGTCCTTAACCACTGCCCTGGCCGCTGCTTGCCTGGCCTTTGGGCCGTCTCCTGCTGCCTGTACTGTTCCGACAAACACTTATTTCCTTACAGATATTCCTGCTGCTGTTTCCTTAATCCCCCAGCCGCTATCGCTAGCCAGGGAAGTGCTCCCACTGCTTCAGTGGGGTCAGTTTTGCTCCTCCTCTGAAACAGGTTTCTGTTACCTCTGCTGTGGTTGGGCTAAAGCAACGCTAAACAGACTGTTTCCCTCCTGAACATCTCCCCGCTTGACAGCAAGGTGCTGCTGCTCTCTAGGAAATAGCACTGAGCTGCAAAGAGGAGGAAAAACAAACCAAAAGGGATTTAAAAGCTGGAGACCTGGGCTAGCGGCGGCGGCGACTGCGTGTGGTCCCCGGAGCAGAGGGAAGCTAATGGGTTCTCAGGGGAAACGTGCTGAGCGCGGGCATCCCGACGGGGTCCGTGGGAGGTCCTGAGCTGAGAGGCAGGCTGAGACCCTTCCCTTCAGCCTCGTGCACGCCATAGCCAGGGTCCTCTCCAGACCGCCAGCGCCCGCTGCCCCCCTGTCCTTTCAGAGCTGAAGTGGAGGTGTGAGACCGCCTGCCCGTCTCCCTCGGGCCGCGAGGCAGGGATCGACGCCTGCCTTGGCCCAAAGCGCTCCTGGGGAGCGACTCTGGGCCTACGGAGAGGCGGCCTGGGAGAGGAGCGTGCTTCTTGCGATAATGGGACGCTGCAACCAAAAGGTTGAATTCCTGCGGGTCAGACCAAGAGCCAGCCTGAAGGACGGCCAGGGCGGGAGCTGCCTGTGGGAAGCAGCCTGGCTGCGCTCCTGGCTCGATCGTATCCAACAGCCCGGTTGCGTGGGACGCGCTCGTGGGAGGTGGGGGCTGGACCTTCATCGCATCTGGGCGAGCGTAACACTGAGACCTGCCACCGCCACGATAATTTCTGTAAACGTCCAGCTGTCCGTCCACAGCGCTGGGGGTGCAGGTGGCTCTGGCCCCTGTGCCTGGTGCTGGCTGTGGGTGCTGAGCCTGTCCTGCAAGCAAGGGCAGGGTTGGTGCTTCTCTGTGGGCTGGGTCTGGGGTGGCTGCCCGTGAGCTCTTGATTTAGCAAAGTCCGGGCCTGTGCTGAGCTTTCTCGGTGAGAAGCTTACCCTCTCTGTTCATAGAATCACAGAATGTCCCGAGCTGGAAGGGACCCGCAAGGACCATCGAGCCCAGCGCCTGTCCCTGCACAGGACAACCCCAAATTCACACCATGGCTCTGAGGGCGATCTCCAAGTGCTTCCTGTATATCTCCAGGCTGGGTGCCGTGACTGCCTCCCTGGGGAGCCTGTTCCAGGGCTCCACCACCCGCTGGGGGAAGAACCTTCTCCCAGTACCCAACCTAACCCTCCCCTGGCACATCTCCCTGCCCTTCCCTTGGGTCCTGGCTTTGGTCACCAGAGAGAATTTTTTTCTCTGGCTGTGTCCGCTCCCAGCCTCTTGCCCATCCCAACCTTCTCTCTGGCAGGGGAGGCAGCGGGAGGAACGGAGGAAGCCTTCACACTGCACAAGCACCCTTCAGCAATAACCAAACCATCAGCGGCGTGTTGCCAACGCTGCTTTGGTCGCAAACGCCAAACACAGCCCCATAAGGGGTGCTATGAAGAAAGTTAACTCCATCCCAACCAGACCCAGTGCAGCTATTGAACTGGTCGTGTAAGGCAGTCTCACTATGGGGTGCCCTGAAAACAAGCCCTGTTTTAGGTGTGAACAGTCAGTCCTTCCCATCTGCCAAGTTTACATGGGACGCCTTTGAGTTCTCCAAAATACGTGACTCTTCCGTGGACCGTGGCTGCTGCTGGCCTTAGCTCTGCCTTCTCCGTCTGCCCTAAGCCTGAGGGAGCACTGGCGCGTGAAACATGGAGGGATGGAGATGACCTCTAGCTGTCCCTCTTCTCTGAGGTCTCATCACCTAGAGGTGACTGAAATGAGAATTTCGATGTCACGGCTAGGGGTCTCATGGCAAACGCTGCTGCTGCTAGAAAGGCAGCCGGGGCTCTGAAGCGCCAGAGCACGTCACGAGTGGAGAGCGTGACGGGGGAAGATGAAGGGTGAGAGGCTCTGGAGCTCTCTGTGGAAAAAAAATGTATAGGACAAGCTGTGTGGCCAACTGCCTTCTCACAGCCCAAGACCTAAAGCTCTTTCAACACCTCTTAGTTCATTCCACTAACTAATCAAATTGGCTCCACACTACTCACTGAGCCCTGCCAAATCGCGTCAAGCCCACTAGGGAAGCAAGATGGACCGCATCTTTCACGTTTGCATAGGGGTTTTCAGGTGGGAAGGCTGCTAGGCCAATCAAGAAGTATTTGCGGTCAAATTTCTTGTGAAAAATAGTCTGCCGAAAGCCTGTCTCTGTTGCTGAGACTGAATCAGTTTGAGTTGAGGAGGGTGCAGGCTTGCCGATTTAAGGGCGCCGTCCAGCCACCGTGCACGCTGCGGTCCCCGTGCTGCCGTGGCCGTCACCCTGCTGCGCTGCTTGTCCGTCCAAGCCTTTATTGCTGCGCGCTGCGCTGCCTTGGGACTGCTGGTGCGGGAGCAGCTCAGGAGCGGGCCGTCCTTCTGCAGCAGCCCGAGCTTGGGCTGGCGTAAGCCGATTTTGAGGCTGCAGCCGCAGCCCTGCCCGTGGGCATGCGTACGGATGTGTGCCAGAGCAGCGAGCACGGGTCGCACCTATCCCAGGCTGCTGCCCTCACCACCCTCCGTTCCTCCTCCGGGACGTTTCTGTTCTTTCCAGCCGCCTTCTGCAGAAAGACTCTCGCATTCATTTTTTTAACCCTGACTTCTTCATCATGCCAGCTCGAGAGACTTTCTCTGGTTTTTCTCCCTAAAACTGGTAACTTGGAGCATCTTTGTTTATTTCTGCTGCTCCTAACAGGGGACCTGTAACGTGTTCTGGCTTTAACTCGTTCCTTGGTGAATTATCCCAGAGTTAGAAAACTCTGCTTAGTAAATCCACTTACCCAGGTTTCAGGACGCATCTGGGGCTCATCCTACCTCGTCCCGTACCGCAGCTCCCATGGGATACTCTGCTGGCGCCTCTCCCGTGACGTTCAGCAGCAAGAGCTGATCGGCCGGAGGTTTGGTGATGCAGGAGGTAAAGCTGGCGGGGTACGTGGGAGAGGGGTGCCATGCCATCCCCCGTGGTCACAGGGAGACCCGGCACACACGTGCTTCCCGAACACGGCGTGTGCCGTCTCAAAGCTGCCTCTCTCTGCGTTATTTTTGTCCTCCCTACTTGCGCGGGGGGGCTGACCCCAGGCTCTTAGTGTCTGGTAGGCAGCCCGGAGCCAAAAGGAGTATGTTTGATTCACAGCAAACTTATCGGTGCTTTCCCCCTGCCGGGCGCGCTGTTCAGGCGCGTGTTTTGTCCCACGGCTTTTGATTCACGTCTCCTGGGGGGGATTTTGTGGTGTGACGCTCGGAAAAGCTGAGGGCGGCCGAGCACGCCGCTCGGCAGCAGCAGGCGCGTGCCAGTGGCCTGTGCCAAGCGGCTTCCGCGGCTGCGGTGAGCGACGGCGCGCTCGTGGCAGGGTACGTGCTCCCCGGCGCGGGCACGAGCCGCTCGCTGCCGACCCGCCGCAGGAACCCGTGCTCGGAGCCAGGACCCAGGTTCTTTCCGAGCGCTGCTCATTTAACCTGCTCGTCAAAGCCCCTGGCGAAGGATGCTCTGTGACTTCCTCGCTTCTGGTGTTTCATTACTGTCACTCAGAGTTCCCCTAATTCCCGGCTGAATTATCGACGCCGCGAACTAAGCTCCTCATCCTTCCTTTGGTAGTCATGGAGAGAAACAAATCTCCGCTCTTCAGAAAAGCCTTTAACCACCTGACAAGAGCCGTGCGTTTACCCTTCCAGCTCCCTGCTTGTTAAAGAAAACAAACCCGCTCTCTTCGCCCACATCATTATTTTCTTACTGATCCGGCTCTTGCAGATCCTTTCTGTTTCTGTCGGAGCCCGCAGCGCCCAAGCCCCGGCGCGGTGCATGGCTGAGACCGCACCGGTGCTACACAGGGCTGAACAGCAACGCCCGAGTCCCGTGTGCGACGCGGCTGCTATCGAGCTTCCGCGTTGGACGGGTCTTTTCTGATCCCGGCACTGCACTGCCGGCCGGCCGGGGCACGGTCTGCCCCAAGCCCAGCTCTGTCCTCACCACCCCGAGGCTTCCCCAGGGACTTCTCGCTTTGGAAACCACGCTCTGGTTTTCCCCGCGCAGCGCGGCACTTCCCACTGGGTTTGGCCGAATGTCACGTCGTGGATTTTGGGCTCTGCCCCGCTGCCGCGGTCGCTTGGGATCCCCTCCTGCTCTGGGCTGAGCGCAGCCCTCCTCGGCTGCTGCTTGGCCCGGGTTTTACTCCACTACGTGAGTTGCTCTGGGCTCGGCCTGGGAAGACTGTAAGGGCTGCCCGAGCCACTCAGAGCTGAACGAGCTCTCGTTTTCTTCCTTTTTGCTTCTGTGTGTGTTTGAGTTGATGCTTCTTAATTTATGGCCGTGAAGCATAGCTGAGATTCTTAACTCTGCAGCCGCAATGCAGCAGGAAAACAAGGAGCTCGTCTTTCTCTCCCCAAGGCTCTTTCCTGTCCGTTTTCCTATGTTAAAAATTACAATTTTTAATGTATCACTTTATTGCTGTAGAAAGTGTCCTCCAAACTTTTCGTAGACACTGTTGAGAAATATCAGATGGCAAATACAGAGAAGTGCTTGCAGACTCCCTCCATTTCTGCCCAGAACTCATTTGTGATCCATAAAAAATGAGATATTTATGCTGGGGGAGGATGCTAATTCCCTGGAGTTCTTGCATTGCCCAGGATTTTTTTTTTTCCACCAGCACTGAAGTCAAACTCAGTAACAAGCACAAAATATTGCTGTGCAGCCTTTTCTGTTTAATATTAACTTTGCAGCTCAGCTCCTGTTCTCTGCTGCTTCCTGTACCATCCTCATCCCCACAGTGTAGCAATACCTTGCAGGTGTTTAGATATCTAACTTCTCACTGATTTCAGCCCAGGTTTAGGTGCCTCCCAGGAATAAAACGATGGAGGGCTCCTAATAGCTTTTACGAGGCTGAGATAGCTGGGGGGAATGGGGAGAAAGAGCAGCCGTGGGTGGGCGCAGCGTCCTTTCTTTGGGCTGTTCCCGGGCTCTTTGTGGGTATCTCAACAAACCCTGGCTGCCGTGTAAATGAATGGGCATAAACAGTACCTGAATTGCTTCACCGTCTGAGATTTCTCCCCAGCCTCCAGCGCATCCCCAAGTCTGAGCCCAAAGGTCCGCGGCGGTGGAGGAGAGCGCTTTGCTGGGAGCGTGGCTCGGCCCTCGCCCAAGGCTGTGCTGCAGCGGAAGGGCAGCGGAGGGAGTGCGTGGTACTCACCAGTTCTGAATGCAGGACTCGCAGAAAACAGGACGGGATGGAACCTGCAGAGACCAACTAGTCCATCCCCTCCCCAAGGCAGGATCTTCTCACCGTGAGCAATTGCAGCTAGGCGCCAATCTGACCTGATTTGACATCCTTCGGCACTGTCGGTTCCCCAAGCGCAGTACTCGAATGCTCTCTTACTGCTAGCCAGAGTTTCCTAAAGCCGGAGCTAAACCTCACGCGGGAGTGGTGAGCAGAGGCTTGTTTTCAAGGAGTCCACGGGCTCCTTGCTGTCTCCACAGAGATCTTGGGACACGCTGCCTGATTTCCTTGGTCAACACCCTGCAAAAGGTAGGGTTGGGTGGGTGGAAGGGATAGGTGGCACCCAGCAAGCTGTGTGCGTCCTGCGAGGCTGCCTGGCCGGTGCAGTGCGTGATGGAGATGGCAAGGCAGGAGGTGCAAGGAAGGAACGTTTTACACTGAGGGTGGTGAGATGTCGGCACAGGTTGCCCAGAGAGGTGGTGGATGCCCCATCCCTGGGGACACTGAGGTCAGGACGGGGCTCTGAGCGACCTGATGGAGCTGAAGCTGTCCCTGCTCATGGCAGGGGGGTTGGACTAGATGGCCTCTAAAGGTCCCTTCCCACCCAAACCCCTCTGTGATTCTGTACGTGGTGAGAACTGGCAGCAGCTGGGGGCTGCAGGTGTGGGGAGCTTTGCTGCTGGAGCTGGAGCCAGCGTACAAGGCTGGGGTGCAGGCGGCATCCAGCGTGGCGAGGAGAGCCGCCAGCACCGTGGCCCGTGCTCTCTGGGATGTGCTGCCCCGGGCCGGGTGTGCCAGGGCTGGGTGCTCGCAGGCACAGAGCTGGCTCGCACTGGAGTGGCAGAGAGAGTTTGGAGGCTGCGGTGCGAGCCACAGGTGAGGGCTAGCAAGGCTCGACAAGCCGGCAGCTGTGCGATGTCCCTGTGCTGTGGCGGGTTGCAGATCGCCCGGTCCCGACCCACTGTAGAACGGAGGAACCCAGGGCGAGTCGCGTGGTTGCCCGCACCCAGTGGGCAGCGGGGCGAGAAGCAGGCGCCAGCATGGGCGCAAAACCCAGGCAGCACCCGGGGCAGAGCGCGTGTGCGTGCGGCCGGAGCCCATCGCTGGGGCGCAGCCCGAGACACCCCTCACCCCGCAGGGCTGGGGCTGCTGCAGCAGGGTGGTTCCCAGCATGGGTGGCTGCGGAACATGATCCCGAAGCACTGGCTTCAGGTGCTCCGCGCTGCATCAGCCCGGAAGCCCAGCAAGGCTGTGAGAACAGCTGGGTGCCTCTCTACAGCGGGAAACTTTAGAGAGTTAAAATAGCTAATAAATTCCTGAGCAGGAATACCGCGGTTTTCCTGCCTGGCACAGGCTCTTGTGCTCCTCAGCCCTACTCCCCTCCTTCCCAGGTGCTGGAGGCCTGACGAGCCCGTGCGGCTCTTTTTGCATTGCCTTCAGAGGCGATTTGGTGCAGGAGAGAGAAGTGTTTCTCCTCTCTGACGGGTACCCACGGGGACTGACTTCCAGATGCACGCGTGTGAATATGTCAGTCCACTTCTCTGAAAAACAAGGGAAGAAGAGAAACCGGGACTGATCCAAGACTGGAGCAGAGATGTAGGGTAGATCCCAGACCTTGCAGAGATCTCCCTCTTGGCCAGCTGCACTGGGCAAAAGCACGCCCTTTTGGCTTTGAACTGCACCCAATGCTTGTATATTTAGCACCGATTCAAACCTTAGGTGCATTATGTGAGTAGGGAGAACTCGGCGTTAACATCACCATGCGGTTTGTTCTTTGCCTGCTGCAGGTTTCTGCAGGAATTACCACCTCAAACTCGCTGTCTCTGCATCTGCCAGGCTCTTTCTAATTTGCCTGGGCAAGGAAATTGAGAGAAGAGCCTTCTGGTGAGATTTCCCACCTGGTACGACAGCAATATTTTTATACTGTACGTCTCAACTGTTTGTACTGTACGTTTCACCAGGAGCAAGGGCAAGGTGCTGCCCCTGGGGAGGAACAGCCCCCGGCACCAGCACAGGCTGGGGCTGCCCTGCTGGGAAGCGGCTCTGCTGAGAAGGCCCTGGCAGTGCTGGTGGGCAGCCAGTGCCCCTGAGCCAGCGCTGGGCCCTCGGGGCCAAGAAGGGCAGCGGTGTCCTGGGCTGCATGAACAGGAGTGTGGGCAGCAGGGCGAGGGAGGCCATCCTGCCCCTCTGCTCTGCCCTGGGGAGGCCGCAGCTGGGGTGCTGTGTCCAGTGCTGGGCCCCCAGTGCCAGAAGGACAGGGAGCTGCTGGAGCAAGGCCAGCGCAGAGCCACAAGGATGCTCAGGGGACTGGAGCATCTCCCTGGGGAGGAAAGGCTGAGAGACCTGGGCTTGTTCAGCCTGGAGAAGAGAAGGCTGAGGGGGATCTCCTCAGTGCTTATCAGTAGCTGAAGGGCGGGTGTCAGGAGGGTGGGCCTGGGCTCTTCTCAGCGGTGCCCGACGACAGGACAAGGGGCACCGGGCACAAGCTGGAACACGGGAAGTTCCACTGAAATCTGAGGCAAAACCCCTTTGCTGTGCGGGTGCCAGAGCAGCGGCCCAGGCTGCCCAGAGAGGCTGTGGAGTCTCCTTCCCTGGAGCCATTCCCACCCCGCCTGGACGCGGTCCTGTGCCCCCTGCTCTGGGTGTGCTGCTCACGCAGGGGCTGGACAGGGGGAGCTCCGGAGGGCCCTGCCAGCCCCCACCAGTCTGTGGTTCTGTCCGAAAGGAGCTTTCCAAGCATGGTGCACTGCTGGGGATCTTCTCGCTCTTGTGCAGTGAGTGACTTGGGATGGGGTGCATGGGGTGCGTGGGGACCAGATGCTTAGATCTACCACCCAGGAGAACACCTACGAGCAGGATATAGCCCTTCCCCCAGTTGGGTGCAGAAGGGCCTTCACGAGCAAGGGAGGTCAGTCTTGCTGGTCTCTCACCTGCCTGGGTCAACTGCAAGATCTCTGGCAGAGACAACTGGGAAGAGGCAGGCTGTCTTAATTGCAGCATGGACTGTTAACTCGTATGGAGCTCTGGGGCACAGAAAAGCTGCAAGGCGCAGCATCCAAAGCCCACGGTTCCCAGATGTTGTGCCACATCTGTCAGGCTGATTTCAGGGGGCTTATTCTGGACCGTATCCTCTTTTCCCCATGGTCTGTGAAGGGAGCATGGGGTTTGGCAGCCTGAATCTCATCTTAAGCTCGTGTGCTGCAGGTAGTGATGCCCATTAAATGCTCGTAGGAGGCAGTTTGAGTGTGGAGGGGAAATTTCGAGGCTTTACAGTGCACGTCTGGTCCAGAGAAGCTGGAAATTGCTGGTTTGGGCACAATACAGTCTCTTTATAATGCTTTCCTTTTCCTTTGACTTGCCCCGGTAATTAACTCTGGTTGTATGTCATCAAACTCTCTTCTCCTGGCTGACAGAGGGTATTCAGAGCTCCATTTCCATGGTGATGCGGAGGACGTTGTGTGTCTGCAGAGAGGTGGTGACTCCGCTGGCTTGTGGCTGCTGCCTTAAAGGGGATTGACACAAAACCTCCTTTTTCAGGAGTTTTAGGAGGCGCTCCCTCACCTCTTTGGTCCTCACGCCATAGATGATAGGGTTGGTGCCACATGGCAGTAGCAAGTAGGTCACACTGATCATGTCGTGCACGTCCTCAGAGACGGACTTCCCCATGCAAAGGACTATCGAGGAAGACAAGGAAGTCACCAGGATGACCACGAGGTGAGTAGCACTTGTGTGGCAAGCTTTGTGCTGCACTTTCCCAGAAGCAGCTTTGAGGGCTGTATGGATCATCCTGCAGTGGGATGCCAGGAGGAAGCCTAAATCGAAGACGACTGCAGTGGCTCTCATTGCCTCACCGCGGCAGCCAGGGGTAGCTGGGACAGGTATTTTCTGGTCATTACGTCTGTGTAGTGCAGTGGGTCGCAAATGGCCACACACCCATGACCGTGCGAAGGAGGGCGTTGCAATCAAACGTGGTGGAGAAGTGTGGGAAGAAGACCTGGGCCACGCAGTCCCCCCACAACGAGATGTGGCTGAGATGAAAGAGGAACGCCAGCAGCATCTTGGGCACAGATGTGCTGGGGCTGCAGAGACCGGCTGTCAGGAGCAGAGTGATCAGTGAGTATATGGGGGAACGGAGGTCTTCCTCCACTCCCGCGGGGTAGGTGAGGATGGAGTTTGCTGTGATGATCAGAAAGTACAGGCGGAAAAAAGGGATGAGCAGGAGCAGCCTGTGCTCGTGGACCCCGAGGAATCCAACCAGGAGGGATTCAGCCTGGGACCCGCTGGCTGACCCTGTCTGGTTCCCCGCTGCGATCCCGGAGGGTCACCGGTTGGAAGGGCTCAGCTTCCCTGGCCTGAAAGGAGAAAGCACAGATTTGCTGCAGATGCAAATCTCTCCTCCCTGCAATAAAATGCTTTTTACGCTGGACAGGCCCATGGAAACTGTGAACTACAAGCAGTGAGAATGAGAGAAGGCCTGATGGCTGGTGAGGGGCTGTGCTCACACAAGTGTAGCACTGACCCCCACTGCCTGTATTTTCTCTTCAGTTCCTTTAGTAAATCTAAGGCAGCAAAAGGCTTGAAAAATGAGCCAGAATTCTGATTATTTTTATTAAAGAAGCGCCTACACACTCCAGGATTCACTGAACTCAGTCCAGCTCTACCCTGCCAGCAAGTTTATCCCCTATCGAGCAAGACTGGGAGGAGAGAAACAGGATGGAGGAATAAAGCGCCGTGCCTGAAGTCACGAACCCAGCCCAAGGCTGAGCCAGGTCTCCTCTGCCTCCCCCTGCCGCTAAGCCATCCCGCCTCTCTGTCGGGGTGATGCCCAGAGCACGTTTCTCAGGAGGAAGCCAAGCAGGTGACTTTCCTGCCAGGCGAAGAGCCGGTTTCAGTATGCGCACAATTTCCCGTGTGCTCTCCACTCACGTTGAGTAGCTTGAGGCAGCAGGGGCTGAAAAGCTCTGTAAGTACTAGGAAAATGGAGCAGGACCAGGTCCTGGAGCTTGCAGCTTGACTGACTGCACTGTTAAGCGGCTAGTGTGGTCACTGGTACGGCTTAGACACGGGACAACTATCCCAGACAATTCCTGGGCGTGTTCTGGGGGCTAGCAGGGGCACTTTCAGTGTGGCCAGCTTGCTTCTGAGTCTAGAAGGCTTTTTAGCGTGGGGGCATAGCACATGCATGCCAGTTGGCCCTGGGGCC
The DNA here is from genome assembly GCA_013400875.1 of Anhinga rufa. Taxonomy (NCBI): domain Eukaryota; kingdom Metazoa; phylum Chordata; class Aves; order Suliformes; family Anhingidae; genus Anhinga; species Anhinga rufa. The sequence continues at coordinate 13,766 of VZTV01043409.1, read as the reverse complement.
ACAGAAGGGTGCCTGGCGGCATTTGGCTAATTCATATAGGTGTGGAGAGAAGTCGGCACGATTCCTGAGGCAATCTGAACGCTGATGTCCTTTGATGCAGTGGGCATGAGCCCCTTTGGTTCGCTTTGGGCAGGGTGCAGCAACACCGGACAGATGAAATGAGGCCGCTCACATGTGGGGAGCACCGAAGACAGGCCACGCACACACATGCAAGGCACAGCCCTCGATGCTGGTGCTCTTTGGGGCGCCTCTGGAAAGGACGGGTCCTCCCAGGTGAGACCCAGACAACAACTTGCACGTGTGCTAATCCAGAGACAGCATTAGTTTCAGATTGGGCCCAAGATATAAACATTTTTTCTCCACCCATTTGCTGATGGCTGGTGCTCAGTGAACCCTATTTGCACCTTCCTTCCCACTACCACGGTCTAGGGTTGAAGAGAAGTGCCCTGGTTTCTCTCCCTTAAGGTTTTCTGTACACTCAGCTCCCGATGCTTTGCCTCCAGATGCCATGGTTTTGTTCAGGCCCAGGTTTTGTTCGGGGTAAGGAAGCAAGCCCACTGCTACAGTAGTGCAAAAGGAAATCTCACAGCATGCTTTTTGGCCTTGATAGAGCTAGGACGCTTTGGGATGCATGATCAGTTTATGGAGGGACCAGCTGAGAGCTGAGACCTGGGCCCTGACACAGCCAGTCCTCTGTGTCCTGTGGCTCTCAGGAGTTACCAGTATATAATATGCACATGGATATTGTCTAGGGAGCACACTCACCCTTCTCCCTCCATCTCGCCCATCTTCCCCTTGTTTGTGTGGCGGGGAGCTCTAGCCCTGCAAACACCCCTCCGTCAGGGCTGGTGGATAGGGATGCTGCCGGCGCACGGAGGGATCCGGGAAGGGTGCTGGATCGAGGAGCCTTTGCTGTGAAATGTGTGTTTCTGTTTGCTCTGGAAGGATGAAAGTCTGCCTGAGTGTTGGCAAAGAGCCGCTAAGCACAATTATCAACACAAGCCGTTTTAGAGTAGGGAGATGGAGATTAAATTGATTCAGGGTTGACTGAAGCATCCCAGCTTCTGTGTATTTATCTTAGCGAATCTCTTCCACTCTGCTATTTCCTTGATGAAAATATAAATCCTGTTTTCCTGCTGTGAGCTGAGCTCCGGTCCTGCCCCAGCACTGGCAGAATCTCCTCTCTGAGAAGAGGCTGGAGCAGGAGGTGGTGCGGGGGCACGCTGCACCCCGGGACCCCTGCGGGACGGCAGCCTGGGAGCCCAAGCCTCCTTTCAGTGAGACTTAGGGCTTTCAGTAAAGGCGACCCACCCACCACATCCAGGCCCCTGCTGTCACCAGCGCTGCGGCATGTCACCCCCAACCGCGGCGCTCCAAATGCCTTTTGGAGACCAGGTTGGCCGTTTCTCCCTCCTGCTTGGCTGCTCCTGCATCTCATTGCTCCGGCAGCGAGCCCCAGCCCTCTTTCAGCCTAACAGCCTGCTTGGTTTCTAGCTTATCACAGTTACAGTGCTTGGGGGTGCCTGTGAGAGCCAGGAGTCCCAGGGGAGCCCCGTTTTTAAGACTCAGGCGGCGTCAGTCCCCTGGGCTCGGCAGGGAAACGTGCTCTGAGCCTCTGCGCAGCTTGCCCGCAGCCTTGACCCAGAAAGGCTCATTTTAAACACGCGCTCAGGGCTGTGGACGTCAGCGAACTGACTCATCAACAGCGTGCACCCACCAAAGCACCCGATGGGAGAGGAGTGTCACCGAGGCTTCCCTTGGGAGAGGAGCAGGCACGTGTCCCAGGGCTGGGGAGTCCGACACGGGCATGGGCACCTCCGTTTGAAATGGGAGGTGATGGTGCAGACTGGGAGCTGCTTGAGGGACACCCTCAAGGGCCACAACCCTGCACCGCCAAGGGCACTGGGGCAAAAAGCCATCCCTGGCAAAAATATGCAGAAAAGGGGAAGGAGGAGAAAACATGTGGAGGAGGAGATGATGAATGCGCACACCAAAAGAGCGGGGCAGAGGCAAGGGAAGAGGAGAAGTGACGGGCAACGAGGAAGGCGGCCCCAGGATCTAGGATTTAGACCCAAACCCAGCTCCCTCAGGACACCCCAAATCCCTGCCAGCCTGGGACCTCCGCTCGCACATGGCCACGTCGCAGAGCCCCGGCGTGCACCCCGTAATCGGGGAGGGAGCCAGAGGCAAGGAAACCGGCTGGTTCTGCCTGCAGGGTTGTACGTTCCCCCGCTGAAGCGTGGGGGCTTTGGGTTTCTGACAGGGTGCTGCAAGAGCGATAAGCCCTGCTCTGGGAGGGGTGCGCAGGGAACACCAGCGGGTGCAGCGGCTCACGAGTCGCTCACGGTGCTCGGGGCAGCATTATTAATTGGGCGGCCTTGAGGCTTTTTTGCAGTAAGGACTTCCAGCAATTGCTTCTTCCTCCACTTCTACTAAAGACTTTGTTGGCAATCTGGATGTCAGTATGAGCTCTGGAAACTTCCCTCCTCCGGGTGCCGTAAAGTATCCCCATCCTCCCAGCTTCGGGCTGTCAGCCCCTTTCGTCGGCCCCTGCATGCCCGCTCCTGAGCTCCCCGGGGCGCCTACGTCCCTTGTCGGTGCTGCCCGACACCGTCCCTCCTGCTCCCTGCTCCTCTGCCAATTCCTCGGCCGGTCGCCATCTCCTCCTCCTGCGCTGTCCTGGGGGTACCCGCTGCTTTACTGGGATCCGGGCCGGCCCATTCCCATGGCCAGAAGTCAGCAGAGTCAGCTGGCCCGACGCTCCCCTCCCATTTGGGTTGACCCTTGGTACGTTTTACTCCATTTCCACTCAAGCCTAGTTATTCTTCTCTTCAAGCCAGCAACCATTTGCTGGATGAGTCACGGAGGGGCACTGCTTGGGCAGGAATCAAATCATGGGTTGGCATAAGCACCCCCCACCCCCGTCTATCACACAAGAGAGGATAGTTAGGGAGCAGTCAGTATGAATGCTAACTGTGACATTAATAAAATTAGGAAGAAAAAGCCAAAGCCTTTAGGAAAGATTCCTGACTGCAGGGTGAAGGCTGAGGGAAAAAAAACAAACAACCAAATACATTGTGAAAATATTTTAGAATTAATAAAACCCAAAGAAAATGCTGTCCCGAAGTGATGGGTGTGGTAAAATTTCCGGTCATGCTGCAGGGAAAAGGGAGGCGTCTGGCTGAGCACAGTGCTTGAAGAGCGGCAGCCGTCGCCCCAGCGTCGCAGGCGGATTACAACGCACCTCGAGACCCTCTGGGGACAAAGTGTCCGGTCACCCGCTGTAGGCAATGTCCGACGTCTCTTCATACCTCAATCGTATGAGAGGGATCTGGCCCAAAATCTGGAAGCTAGGACGTGCTGGTGTTTCACCAGTCCCAGACTGGGTTTCTCGCCCTGGCAGGTGAGCGCCATCAGGGTCACGCTGCAAAGACCAGGAGGTCAGTGATGCCAGCCAGGGAGTGCTTTGTGCTGAACAAACTCCCAAGTCAGGTCATCTGGGAGAGGTGCCTACCTAGACCTCACATGGCAAGGCGGCCGACCAGCAGCGGGACACGCTCTCACCCAGCCGCTCGCCCCGTGAAGTGGGCCCGCAGCTGGCAGCACAAGGAGCACCCAGCCGGGGTGTCAGGAGACCAGCGGTGCAGGATGTGAGCCGGGACAGGGACGGCAGTTACCCGGGGTCTGGAAAAGGTGGCCAGAAGGAAAGGCTGCAGGATCTGGTGGTGTTCAGCACAGAGAAGACTGCGGTAAGATACAGGGGGACCGACCCAGTGGCCTTCCAAGGTCTGTTCCAGCCTGGCTTTTGGGATGCGTGCAGGCAGTCCTGCAGCCAAGGTTTGGGACTCAGGCTGCGATATCGGGAAGATCAAGGCATGAGGAATTTCTGTTCCCACTGTTGCTGCTCTCTCTGAGGCAGGCGCACTCGTTAGCTCTCCGTTGAGGATTTCAAGAGGTTAATAAATTAACCTCTTGAATAAAGGTTAATAAATTAACCCCCCTTGACCTATGTGATCGCCGGAGCGAAGAGATCCTGGCCGTGGAGCAGCAATGCGAGCATCCCGGCTGGTAGGACAGCGAGGCGCAGGCACGATGCTCCTCCAGCGTGCGTCTCATGGCCCGCCTCGCTGGTCCCAGGGTGTGCGGCGCCAGACCGCAACGGCCGGGGGGATCGCCCCTGGGGTGGCTGCTCTGTCTCTGCCCCGAGGAGAGTAATGTCCCCGTGACCGTGCGGTGGCCCCCCTCTCCTGCCCACACGATGGAGAGGAGCAACCTCAAATGAGTGAAATCCCGGCTGGGTTCAGGAGAACAGGCCGGCAGGAGAGGGCAGGAGGGTGCGTGGGGAAGGGCTGCAGGGCGAGCGCCTACGCATCAAAGCCATACAGGAGGCGCTCACAGAACTCTTCATATTGTGACTTTGTCCATTTGCTCTGTTTTCCAGGTCCGAGCGCTGCAGTCTCACAGCCCCCTGAGAGGAGACCCCTCAATGGAAGAGCCAGCAGAGGCTGTCCCCTCCCACTGGATCCTCCTGGGGAGGCCCATCACCTCCTGGGGATGGTCAGGCGGAAGAGGGGCTCCTTGGCCCACAGATCTCTTGTCCTCTGCTCTTCATGCGCTGCGCCTTGTCACCACCCCCCAAAACTGCTGTCCAGCTTCATGTTGGACTTTAACAGCGTCTCCCAGTTTAGGTGCCTGACTCAGGTGCTTTTCTGCACCCTGTTGCCTCCAGAATCCTTGTGGCTTTCCTCCGCCCTCTTTGCCTTTGCCCCATTGCTCGGGGAGGACACGCTGAGCGGGACCAGGCGATGCTCTGCAGGTTTTCTCGCTCCCACCCTCTGATATGGGCCACGCCGTCACCTTTGGGGAATGGCTCTCGTCTGGCACCTGAAATCTGAATCCTGTGAGCTCGCTCTGGGCTCCCACAGAAGCTGAGGCTGTTCCTGCAGCCTCTTGCTTTACATCACTTCTTGCGCTGTTTGTGTTTGACCGCGCATGCTGTAGCACATCGGATCGGTAAGAGCCTTGGCAATAGGTTGGCCCTGGCAGGGCTCGGAAAAGCACACCATGAAGCATCTTATCCAGGTTTGCCTCCGGTGACGGCTCCACTGCAGTGCCATTGTCACTGGATGGTGGGAGCGAGCGCCTAAAGCCCCACTCACGGGCAGGGCCTCCTGGGGCTGATCCTGCCCAGACCTGTAAATACCTGGGAGCACAGCCTGTCCAGCAGCACCCGGACAGGCTCCTGGCACGCGGCGCTGCCCTACAGGCTGTTGGCTATTTGCGTGCGATGAGCATCCCCATACCAGGTCCCAGCCATGGTACCGGGGTCCAGGGACTGCTGCCACCAGCAGGTTGGACACCACCCTCCTGTTCTGAAGGCCAAGAGAGTTTAACGCATGGACGTGGGCTGGAGGACAGCTCAGGAAACCCAGTCCAGCATTCACAGGTGTTGCTGGAGCAGCATCAGAGCTGTCCGGAGACAGTCCCTAGGTGTAATGACCAGTCTGAAGCCCCCCGTGCTGGTGCCTGATGCATGCTTATGGTGCTGCCCACGCACCCGTGACATGGCAGCTCCTGGGAGCAGGGGGGATGCTCTGCTCTGCCCATGTTGCGATGGTCTCGGGGAGGATCAGGTGGATGCGCTGGTGCTTTATGCTTTCAGTGGAGGCTGCTGCTCCTGGGCAGGGGCTGGGTGGACTGTGTCCCCCTGTCTTGCTGGGCTGCGGTCCAGGAAGAGGAGGATTGTCCCTGCGGTGGTCTCAGCCCACAGGGCTTTGCAGGCAGAGGAAGGACATATAAGAAACGGGGTGGGGGAGAGACTTGGACATGGGTGGGAGTGGAGAAGAGGCTGCGATGGGGCAGCAGTCCCTCCTCCCAGGGAAGAGGGGCAGAGGGTGCGGGGGAGCGCAGCAGCGCTGGATGGGGACGGCTGTGGGGCTGTCGGGGCTCTGCTCTCTGCTCTTCCCCTCTATCCCGGAGGGCACAGAGCCCCGTCCCTTGCTGGGCCTCTCCCAGGCTGCCCTGTCAGGCCACAGGGTGCTGCAGGGTTGCCCTGTGTGCACACACAGTAGTAGTGCACACAGGCAGGAATGATGGCAGATCGGTGCTGTTCTCTGCCACTGCCTGCCCGTCTGTCCCTGGCCATGGCACCCAGCCTTCACACCCCACTGCAGCCCCTGCACCCGCACACAGACCAGGGCTAAGGGGGACCGAACCAAAATTACCATCAGAGTGTTTAGAAGCTCCTGGACAAACAAGACCCCGGTTTTCAGCTGCTGGCCCAAACCAGAGCAGGGGCTGCACATGCCCAGGGAAGGCAGCACAGCCCTCCTGCCTGCCCGGGCAGCCGGGGCTGGTGGCTTCGGCACGGGACACGCACAGCGTTGGCAAACCCAGCACTGGGCAGGTGGCAGTGCAGGGGGGTGTCAGGGGGTGTCAGGGGGTGTCAGGGCAGTGCTGGCAGTGCAGGGGGGTGTCAGGGGGTGTCAGAGGGTGTCAGGGCGGTGCTGGCAGTGCAGGGGG
>VZTV01043400.1:44795-56273 GCA_013400875.1 Anhinga rufa | reverse complement strand
AGTGGGTAGCTGGCACTCTCTCCCCCTCTGCAGAACCTTGGCTTCTGTAAAGCTGGAGAACCTGTGTTTATTTCAGGCATAGGAGCCTTCTAATCTTGGATGAAGTGCCTGTACCCAGCCAAACCGCACACATGCAGTGTTGGAGGGACTGTGCACTCAGCTTGCTGACCACATGAACTGCCAGGATACAGGGGATGCCAATTTTCCATGTTCTTTGGGAATCCCTATCACTAGACNCACCAGACACATCTCACCATCTCTGTATGAGGGGTTTGGTGAACGCTTCAGTGTGGATTAGCCCCGTAAGATTATGTCTTTCAGTCTATCTATATCCATCTCAGCACTGCTGCTGCCTCAGAGCAGTCCTGAGCCCTGGGATGGTAGGCAAATGTCTGTTTTCAACAGCACAGCCTCACAAGCGCCACCTGGGTCTGTAGGGCAAGAAAGGCACTACTCTAATGAACGTTCATTCCAACCAGTGCTCACAGGGCAGAATTTTTCTCTCTATACATGACCAAAAAAAGCACTAGTTTCCTTCCTTCCTCTGCACCTCCTCAAGAAGACAAAAGCAAGAGTTTCCTCTTTATACAAAAAGACCAAAAAAACCCTATCCTCCCACTTCCTTTTCCCACCTCCTTCCAAAGTCATGAAAAGCACCAGTTTCTCTCTCCTCTCCACCAACCTACCCAAAGCATACAACTCTCCATCTTCTTAACACCTCATAAGCTTAACTCCTGCCTCTGAGAAGCTGGCAGGCTGAGGAATGCTCTTTGCAAAGGTCAGTGGTCAGGCCTGTGCCATGAAAGGCTCACACAGGAACAAACCCCAGGCTCTCTCTGACAGATTGACAGTATCTCGCCGCTTTGTCGCCTGCCCCATATCCTCTCCAGACAGAGGCAGCCCACATTCTCTACCATCCCTTCCTAGGAGGCCAGCTGTGGAGCTGAGATGAGGGAAGGAAATACTTGCTTTCCAAGCCCTTACTCAAAATAGGCAGCAAGCAGAAAACTTTAATTAAAAACATGGTGTAAAATACATGTAGATCTGTATGTAAAAATATTTCCCATAAGTAGAAGAGGTTGCCATAATTAACCCCTCGAATTAAATAAAACCAAGTGCTTACATGTTAAGGCTTTGTCTAGTGTTGCTATGCAGACCACATCAGTGGAGAAGCACTGGATTTGGCCACCATGAATAAGTGATACTCAGGCTGGAAGTTGCTTGAGCTGGCTCTGTTGCTTGATGGGCTGACAGGGTATGTGGCTCCTCCTTGGATGAGGTTTTAACAGGGGTGAAAGTCCAAAGGTGCCTGAACAGCTTTTGAAGAACCTGCCATTCCAGTAATAAAGCACTCTGACCCTGCTAGTGGGTGAGATGCTGGTCCATCTCCCGCCTCCATCAGGACCCACCACCTCCTTAATAGCACTTGTTTGTCACAGCTTGGCAGCCTGCTCTGGGCAGCAAGGAGATCAAGAACTTTGTACTGCTGCGTGTAGGCATCTTGCCCGCATCTTCCTCAGTTTCAGTAGAGAAAGTGAAAGAGAACAGGGTTATTCAGGGATTTCCCAGAGTGCAGGAAACAGGCTTTTGCAGCTATTCAAAGGTGTGATAACCAATGGTCTCTTGAACCCCCAGTGTGGCTCAGAGCTTTTCGTATGACAGCACAGTCAGGGAGGAGAGAAGAAGGGAGATCTTCAGTTCTATGTTTCTTTGAAAAGTGGCACCTGCTGGGAACATGCTGTTTGCAGTATTGGGAGACACTGTGAAAGCAGAGGCTTCTCTTCCTGGTGGGAACAGACCACATAGATCCCAAAGCCCAGCAAGTACCTGACAGATATCCTCAGCAGCTGTCAGGTTGAACATTTATCTGAAATGCACCTAAGATGCCTCCATATGCGTATTGACTACAATTCACACAGCATGTGGATGAAATTAACCTTTGGGAGAGGACATCAACATGAGACAGCTAGAAGCATAGGAGTGCTGTAGCAAGAATCCTAGCTGGTCCAAAACTGTGTTGTTTTAATAAAATCTTTGATCATTAAATGCTTTGTCTCTGTTGAGTGGTTGAGAACTGAAACAGAGTTGAAGATGCTCCATCTTATATGAATAGGAGCCAAATGTATGGGCAGTGCAGAAGCATGCCCTCAGTAGATATGCATATTTCTCCCATCTGGAGTGTGAGGACATAGCTACTACATAGCTTGAAGACAGAAATACAGCTGGCAAGGAAGTAACTGTCTTGTGCTAGGTGAGGATTCAAACCAAGTTTTTATTACAACAGCATGTTTTGAAGAAAAGGAAGTTTTCCAAAGATTGAGTTTTCAAGAGAGAAAGGAATTCACTGGNTTTTTAATTTTTTTAATAATTAAAATCATTATAATGCAATCTTTGGCACTTTAATCAAAAAGTTATTACAATGTATAATTTTGTAAGTAAAAAGCAAAGTTCCTCCCTTCCCTAGGAATGCCATTTGATTACACTGTAGGGTTCTTTATATAATGAGCTATCTGAAATTCATTGTATCAGGGGAACATACTACATTGTTGTTTTAACATTTGGGAAAGCAGAATGATTTGTATTGATCAACAAAGATCTCCTTAAAATCTTAGAAAGCTTAGCTCATTAGAGGAACACCGAGAAATTGTGCTTGTGGCTGCCACAGCTTTGGAAGGCCNATATTTCTCCCATCTGGAGTGTGAGGACATAGCTACTACATAGCTTGAAGACAGAAATACAGCTGGCAAGGAAGTAACTGTCTTGTGCTAGGTGAGGATTCAAACCAAGTTTTTATTACAACAGCATGTTTTGAAGAAAAGGAAGTTTTCCAAAGATTGAGTTTTCAAGAGAGAAAGGAATTCACTGGAGTGACAAAGGTTGTTGTCCAGATCTTGCAAAATTCAATTTAAAAAAATCAAAGAGAAATCTTGTGATTTCTAAAAATCATAAAAATAAGAATACTTTTTTTGAAGACACTGTCTTTGAAAAGAGAGAATACTATCTTTCCAATATTGATTAGAATGGGAAAAATAATTTTTAATAGGCAAGGTTTTTAAATTTTGAATATTAACATTAAATNGGTCCAGTGGTGGAGGTGACACACTGCTTGGAACAAAGACAAATTAGATCACAACGTACCTCACAGGTGGCCATCATCTGCATGGCCAAGTGCCACTTTTATACCCCAGAAGCATTTGCGGTCAGATCATGCTGTCATGTCTCTGTCTACCCAGAGCAATACACACCACAACCCTGGCATTTATAAAGTTCAGAATTTATCTTTTATTTTCTGTCAAAGACAAAACTAGGAAGACTCTCTTCGGCTGTTGCTTCTTTCTTGTCTCTCTGCTTCATATCAGATGGGAGTACTCTTTTCTATCAGTTTAAGAGATTACTTTTCTTCACCTGAAGAGAGAGGGAAGGAGGAAGGGAAGACAGAGGGTGGATTGCTTGCTTGCTTGCCTGCCCTCCATACCTGCAAGTTCCTCTAGCCTCTTGCTGAGCTGAAAGCATTTTAAATGTCAGCTGTGAATCAGAAACCCTAGGCTGGTTGATAGCATCTGTGCTTCCCTGGTTTATCAAGTAGGTTCATCCGACCTTCCAGGTCCTCCAGGGGTTCATATACCCTGTAACAGGGCAAACCATCCATGTTTGCCTACTAGGACATCAGATTTAATAAAATCTGCCTGATATACATATGTCCAACATACATGCATGTGTACAAACTCCCCACCCCATGCACAGACAGACAAAGCAATGACCCTCCAACCAGCCAGCCTTCCATGGGGCTGATAAAACACCCTTGTGAGCTACCACCTGACCCAAGGGCTTATTATAAGATCAGGGCCAGAGTGTAAACCAGATATCAAAGAGCTGTAAATCCTGACATAAAAAAAGAGCAATCATACTTTCAGCTCAGTGAATGTGGCAAAGCATTATGAAATGCAGTATCCCATTTTTTTCCTCTGGACCCTCATTTTATCCAGTTTGTACTGTTACTAGTGTTAACCTTGTAAGCAAAGCAGAGAGGCTTGGAAAAGAAACTCTGCAACAGGTCAAGAAAATACACAGCATTTTTCTAGAGAACAAAAAGCACTGTCCAATGAACACAGAAGGAGATGAGATGTCAGCAGTTAGTTTTAAGCTTTATTTCTGCTCTAAAACCAAAGACCCCTTTATAGCCTAATAGAATTATAGACTTGAGTCTACCATTAATAGCATGCATGGCGCCAGTGTAATAAAAAATGGAAATTCATTGTCCAAGAATGATTTATGAAGTTCAGTAATTCATGTCAGAGTTTCCACAACATTGTGCTTCTCAAAAAATTTCAGGTCCAACTAACTAACAGTGCTCAGTTAGACATTGATCCTTTAATGCATGTGTGCACTTTACTGATTTTATTTTGGCAATGTTACAAGCATGGAAGCAAGCGAGAGAGAGAGAGAACATGTGCAGTAGGAGATTCAGCAACATTTCTAATCTGCTTTGTACTTGGTATCTTAAGATATTAATTTCATCTTTCCACCCTCCGTGACAAATATATACCACGGAACATGTAAACTTCTGAAAAAAAATGCACATTTTTTAGTATTAGGTTCAGCAGAATATGTAATAAATAGATGGGAAGAAGCAAAGATCAGATTTAAGGAGCATTTTAGCAATAGGCTTTATTTCAGATCTATAACCATGAATAAAAATAATGCATAGAAAATATTAATTACCTCATTTTCAACCATTTGTGTCTCCGTAGCTCTACACCAAGTGAGCTTACTCACTTTTTTTTTTAAATCGTGTACATTTAGTTTTAATGGTTCAGCTCTTCTTCAGTCATCAATAGGGAGCCGTGTTACCATGGTGACAGACAGATGGATTAATGTGATGTTTAGAGTGATACAGTAGTGCCAAATTTTGATATATACAGTAAGCACTAATGTACTGCATACACAAAAGGGCATGCATGCAGAAAATCTCAGGGACAGTCTTCTATATGCACAGAGAGTGCCTTGACACAAAATTCCCATTATCTTCTGACAGAAAGTGGCCATCTATTTCCCACTTTATGCCCTTCAAAAATACCCTGTTGGAGCCATGGACAGTTTCTCTAAAAACTAAAAATGAATGTCTAATGAGGCCTGTTGCAAAGGGCTCCTGTCAACACCTAACATGCCAGCTACATGTATTAGGCCATGAAGCTACCAGTCATCTTAGAATGATTATCTATAATCCACTTCTTGAAACACAGTCTGACACCTTCAGCTGAGACCTTTACATTTGCCTGTTTATTTTATTCACTTTTCCATTTAAAAAGCTTTTTGACCTTTATTCATTGCAGGTCTCACTAATGAGAAAGAAATGAGCTATACAAAAACCTGGATTTTTACAAAGCACAGACAGATTGCATGTCGAGTAATTCATAAAACTTTCACACTTCTTTCTCTTTCAAACCTTAATGACCTGCACCTTCCTTGCCCATCTCACTCCTTTTCTTAGAGCTGCTAATGAGCTTTTCTGTTTTCAAAGTACTAGCTTAATGGTTTATGTCTTGCAAAAATCCTCAGATGGAGATGAAGTTAATACGGGAAGAAAATGTGTGACAGTTACACTCTGAATCCCTGTCACTTAGATTGTGAATCCCCCTGCTCATAAAACTAAGAGATTATGCTAGCTGCATAGTTTGTTTGGGTTTTTTTTTTTTCCTCTGAATCATTCTGTCATTGCCAAACATCTTCCCTGCAGAAACCTATGATAAGCTGCTAACTGATCCGAAAAGTCAGGTATTTTTAAAAGACAATTTGACCTGCCAACTGAAATTCTGGCACAAACTTGGTGCTCTTAGAAATATTCTAGATGTGAAATCAGAAGTACTTTATCCAGATCACACTGTTAATTTATTTTACAAGAATAATTTAATTAGAAATGTTTTCCATCCATCTACACAAAGTGATAATTATCATTCATCAGGAGCCTAATATTCATCTCTCCTTCTAGGCCTTTTTTAATTGTAATATTAAACTATAGCAATTAAGCTCTCTGAATGACCGCGAAAACGGCCTTTGGATATAGTTGCACTGAAGCCGATTAGGAAAAGTATACAGGTTTTCATGCCAATTAATTTTACAGTTGGATTTCTCAGCAGGTAATGTACTACTGTACATGAGTCAAGTTCACACTGGCCGCCTCCCCAAGATAAATCAAACGCTAGCCCAATTTCTTCCCTCTGCCAGGTGCTCCGCAGCACACGCCACCGCCGAGGGCCCCCGAAGCGGTGTCGCTGGCCACGGTGGACAGCCAGCGGCATGGGGCCGGCGCAGCAGCCCTCCCACAGGCTCACACAAGGCAGCAGGCTCTGAACGTGGCACCTGAGGGGCTCCTGCTGTCCGGTGGTGGCCCATGCCGGCAGCCCATGCCAGCAGCTCGACCCTCCCGCCACACTCCCAGCCACCGTGGCCTGGGGTGTTATGTCAGAGCCAGGTGCAAGTGAGCCAAGCGTAAAGTTACCCTTGCCCACGAACGAATCTGTGGGGGAGTCTGCCCAGATGTGCAGGTCCCAGTCCAGCCTCCTCCCCAAAGCAGGCCCAGCTGTGAGCTCAGAGCAGCTCACTCAGGGCTTTATCCTCCTGAAATTTTCCTTGAAAGGAAACTGCGCAACCTCGCCAGGCAGCCTGATCTGAGCCCAGCTGTCCTCATGGGGACCCATTTGAGCTACCAACGAAGCCATCTCCCGGAGCCCACAGCAGGAAACGCCCAGGGTGGGCAACCCTACGTATTGCACTGTCACCAAGAGGCCTCCTCTGTCCTGCCAACCATGATTCTGGAAGCTTCCAATTCTGGCCACGTGGGCCAGGAGCAGATCTTCTGTGTAGAAAATCCCGCTTCCAGGCTGTCAGCAGGCAGACCTGGCCAGCTGGTCGATCTAAATGGTGGTGCAGGACCACCGCTGCTACCTCAGGTTGCAGCATCCAGGCAGAGTGGCTGAGCTTCAAGTACCAGGCCATGCTCTAATGACACCATGGAAATAATTAATTTTTGTTGTTTCTTTTTTTAATTCAGTCAGAAATACACTTTTCCTGGACCATGTTAAAGGTTTTTCTAATATGGTACAGCAAAGTAACTATTAAAAGTTGATAGAGTATTATTCTGTAATGAAATACATACTGAGACCATTAAAGATATGGTACCCAGTAAAATTAAAAAAGAGCTCGTAAACATATTTGCTAGGTCTCTAAAGACAGTGGTAATAACACAGGAATTGGGATGGGATCTATGATTTGTCTCTCTAGTTAATGTGGGCAGAGCCACAGAGATATGGCAGTATTTTACTTGCCAAGAGAGAATATTGTAAACACTGAGCAGGTAATAAAACATATAATTTAGTAAAGGATGAGAACAGAAAACAAGTAGATACACACATATCCAGGAAGACCCTCTGTAATGTTCTCATCTCTGCAGCCCCACGGAAATGCTGTCAAATTCATATGACACCCTTGATATGTATTATCAGCAGCTCTGACATTTGTAACGTGCCTCTGACCAGCCATAAAGTCATCATCTGTGAGTGCTAATTTGGGATTTATAACTGAGACTCCGGCCATATTGCCAATGGGACTTTTGCCATTTACTGAAACGTGGCCAGGCTCTGGCCCTAAAAAGCAATGCCTCTGTGGTGTCAGTGCAGCATGCCGGCACACTCAGTCTTGTCCGAAGTTATGCCTGACATGCCTGGCTAAAAAACCAAATGTAAAGGTGAAATTAAAAAAGAAATGTTTCGTATTCTGCAGAAGTAAGCTGCAGCTTAGAAAGGCAGCTCTGAAGCTCAGGGAGGTGACCGGGAATCTGGAGATCCGGCCTCTCAGCTCCTGCTTTTGCTGGAGAACTGCAGCAGAACTTTTGTGTAAACTGATTAATTTCCTCATCTCCAAATGGAAAAACACCCCTCCCATAAATGTGTGAAGCTAGCTCAATCAATATTTTTGAAGTGCCTTTTGACTCTCTGATGCAAGGCTCTTCTTGCAATTTTTCTTATATTTGACAAATGAGCACTGACTTTGTCAGCATTTCAGTGGTTGAAGTCTATAAATCATTTTTCAGTGACTAGATTTTTGCTGTGACGTGAGACAAGAGACCTAAGGACTTACTCTCAACATGGGAATTTCAGCCACCAGATTTTTAAGAGATGCACAACAGTAACCTGCTTCTTGTAAAAACAGAGATTTCTACAGAAACCCGATCATAGCTGCAAAACACTTTCATTTCTTGTCCAATTGACCAGAAAATTATTCGGGAATACGTAATCATTTTTTTCATGCCCCTGCCTGTACACAGTGCTGAGGCTGTACAGTGCTTTCAGGAATATCAAAGCTTCCATAAATACAGGAAATGACCCCAGCGAATCAGGCAGAGAGCAAAGCTCAGCTCTCCTGAGAGCTGGTGAGTAGCAAAACTGCTGCATTTTCTCTCTTTCCAAAACCAGTGTTTGGCTCTTTCCCAAATTCTTTTACATAATCCAGTTCTGTTACTGAACATGTCAGTTTAACCAGTATTCAAATCAACCTCCCCTATGTTTTGAATTGGATTTTCAAACTCAGGATTCTGTGCCTCAGCTGCCAACTTTTTTTGCAGTGTTCTGGATATATAAAATCAGCCAGTTAGATAATTTAGTGAATATATCAGATTACTGCATTTATTATGTCCCAGTCAGTTCATAAACTAGCTTCTTCTCCTCTGAAGACCTAAATTGCAAGTTTGGTCCTCAAGTGAAACTCGCCTTCAGTGGAGATGGCCAGGTATCTCTTCTGTGCAGTCCTGCACAGAAGAGGAGCAGGAGGAACGCAGGCCAGGACTGAAATATTTTACAGCATTATGTTAAGAAGTTTGCACACTGTGCTTTTATTTCTTAATAGAGCCGCTTATTAGCAGGAATCCCATGCATTCGCAAAGACTATAAAAATCTCTTAGGGAATATATTTATGCAAATTTGTTTCTTTTGTATCTTTCTTAAATTTCTTTTCGTCCTTGTGCTCTGGCTTATTCTCTTTCCACACTTCTCCCTCACCAATACTGCACAATTTTATGAGCTTCCATGGGAGAGGCACTGTGTTACCAATTTTTCATTAAAACCCAGGGGTCGATGCAGAAATCCTAAGCATAACTTCAGAATCGCAGGTGGACATTTACACGTACTTTGAAGCTGAAAACTTTGGTTGCCTCTCACCGCCTGCTTTTGGCTCACCAAATTTTTTGTAATAAAACAGGAAGACCACAGAAGGAAGCCCACCATCCACCATTGCTTCTCTGCGAAACTCAGGGCATCCTGGCTATTGCAAACCTCGACAGAAAGTAAATGTGCGCACAGTGCCTCAACCTGGTCATGCAGCTACTGTTGCTTTGTCCAAATTCAAAGCTATGAGAGCTCAGACCTGTGGTCAAATTAAATGAGTAAAAGTAATGTATTTTTCAACTCTGCTATCTCCTATATAACCTACTTATTTGCAGATAGATTTTCATACCCTCATTTTATGAAGATTTGGATATATGATACTAGAATCATCAAAACTTGTCTTTCAAACAAAAATGTGTCCACTTTTAGAAAAAGGTAAAGGAATTTTAGAAAAAGATAACTGGTTAATTCTGAGTAGCCATATGCAGATCAGTACACTTGCCTGTGCATCGTAACAGTGACAGAGAAGGAATAAAAACGGAAAATGCAAGGCTTTTGGGTGAGGTATACACAAAAGGAGAGAAAGCATTCTATTATATTCAAGTATATAACAAGAGGAGATTAATATTGTAACCTAAATGGACGCAATTCTGCTGAACATCTCTCTTTTTTCTTTTTTTAAAGCAAGACAGTTTATTTTACAACACTAAGAATTTTAAGTTATTCAGTAAGACGGAGTGGATTTCATGGGTTTTGTGCCCTACTTTAAGTCTCTCTGAATGATTAATAGAGACAGATCTTATCTGACTCTCTGAAAGATGGATCTTGGCATTGTTCAAACCAGGATTAAATAATATCTTTATACCTTTTCTCTTCTCTTTCTTCCTAGTTCTGGAGAAGATTTGAAAGAAAGTGGTGTCTTGATTGATGTGAACTCAAAAAACTATCCTGAGAAGAAAATCTAGGATTTTATCATCAAAGACACAAAAAATAGGTTATTATCTCTCACAGTTCAAGGATTCTTCTAGCAGATGCAATGGTGATCTTGACACAATTTGCAATCAAAACGACACGCATGCTGCTGTTTTAGTTTTATGCATGCTAACATTTAAATATCATATACACTTCAGCATGAAGATAAAAAGTAATTTTCTCTTTTACTATTGTCACTGTTCAGTTTTTGTAAGACCCAGTTTATCTAAGCTTTTGCAGGAGTTTTTTTTTTAATGTAAACCTATAATATAAATTTATATTATATATATATAATTATTCTATAGTATATATTATAAAATTATCCTATAGCAATGGTATAGTATAGAATTATATTATATTATAATTTTTTTTTACCAGAGGTTTAATTATTATTTGTGGCAAATTCTAATGCTATTCCAAAACACACACACAGGATCTTTTTCCTCTTCCCTTTCCTTTTCCCAAAGGAGGGAAGAAGACTAGAAGTCATTTAGGTGCTGCCCAGATTAGAAAAATGGAGTTAGTGATGATGGGTCAGCTATACAGCAGAGAGAATGCCTACTTCATGTGCAATAACTGCTTCCTAACTGTGTAAAATTTTGTTTAACTGACACAGTGCACGGATTATTAGGGAACGGCTTAGGATTGGTTTTCAGAAGTACCGTGAACAGGAAGTTTCCCAAAATACTAATTTTTTGCCTAGCAACCCAAGCCCCTATAATTAGACCCTTAGATACAGACTGTAAATGATGATTAAAAGGTACGATGAAGGAAGCAGGGGAAGAAACACTTGTTTTGGCTTTATTTACGTTCTTTGCTTGATGTTACCGAGTGTTATAAATAACAATATCCTTCACCTGCCTGTACTGAATCCTGGTAAGCGTTTGATACCACACGTTTGGCAGAGCGGTGGGTAACTGTACGGCAATTTATATCCGTTCCTGTGCTACAGACATGAAAGCAAACAGACACGTATGGTTCTCGTAGCGTTACTTTATGATTCCATTCAGACAGGATTTAGGTGTATATAAACAACTGTTCACATAATGTGGGGGAATGAGGATTTTGAACAGAAAGACGTAATTTTAGAGCCACACCATTCGTCAAGATATAGCTTACTAGAATTCATGGGAAGTAAGAACTTCTCCCGGTTTCACGCCCATGACGTTATCTGTCCCGCAGACTTAAACAAAAAAACCCTTATGAGCCTGCTACAAAAGACTTGATTTAAGAGCGGCTTTGCCAGCTTCTGCCAAGCTTCCCGCCCCGGGGCCAGCGGCGGCCGGCGAGGGGGCGGCCGGCAGCGCCACACCCCGGCGCCGCCGCACCGCGGACAGGCCCCGCTGCC
>VZTV01043400.1:33233-44317 GCA_013400875.1 Anhinga rufa | reverse complement strand
GCTCCGCTCCGCTCCGCTCCCCGGGGAAGGCGGGCAGGCCGCCGCCGCCGCCGCCGGGCGGGCACAGGGGAGCGGCGTCTCGGCGAGAGGCGTGCTAGCGCAGGGCACCGGTCCCTACGGCCGCCAGCTTCGCCTGCCCGTCGCGGTGCCCTCCTGCCCCTCCCAGGAGGCCGTGCGTAGGGCTCCTCCCCTGTGTGGGGATGTTGATGCATTATTTCTGAAGTCGGGGAAATGTTGGATAGGGGACCTTGAAATGTAAGACGTAGTGGGCACGCAAAGTTGGGGCAGCATGCGAGGTCTTCCTGCTCCCGGGCAGAAGAGGTGCTTTGTAGAGTTCATTGACACAAGCACAGCAAACTTCTCCATCGCAATGATGGGATAATTACTTTTTTAAAAGTGAGACCTGACGTAATCACCTTTTGCTTCTTACTTCCTATTCAGGCCAGTTTTTTAACTGCCTAACTGGTGTTAGGAAAGGGAAAACAGGCTGGGTATCAATAGTTGCATAGGAAAGGGAAAACAAGCTGGGTATCAATAGTTGCAAAGGAAGAGCTTGTAACCCCTGAAATTTTTAAATTTTAATATGAATCAGATGGTTTTGTATAGTGCACTCGGTCATTGTAACAAGCCTTTTTCTTAAAAGTGGGCAGGTATAGCTACGTGCGCCTTTGATGCAAGAACTAGAAGGGATCAAGGGACCCCAAGTGACTTTGGAAACACTCTGGAAGAACTGAAAAGCGAGGAATCCTTCCTCTCTTGGGACAGCTTCCCGCTAGCGTCGTTTTCTTTTTAAAATAGAGCATTAGAACATAAAACGAAGAAGGCTGAAGAACAACTGCTGCTTATGCTCTTCAGAGGTGCTGGTGGATTTTCAGGTGGCCATTTGAAATAACAAGTGATGCAACAAAAATAGTTACATCTTTCTTCTGGGGAAGGGTGAGGCACAGTCATAGAACAAGAAGATTTTAGTAGCCTGGCCCTGGAGTGAGAGAGAAATTTCACAGTACTGTGAAAAGTCATCCTGGGATTTTAATGATTTGTGTGTGTGTGTGTGGCTTGAAAATATATACGCTTAATTTTCAAAGTGCTCTATTTCAAAATATTTTTCTTGCTTTCTTGCCATATTGAGTTAATGTAAATAATGTAGACAGCTGTGCCTTTCCCTTTGGCATGTGCTGACAGATCTTAATTTTTCAGGTTTTATCTTCAGAACAGGTTTGGGTTTGTGGTTTGGGTTTTGGTTTATTTTCCTCCTCTTAAGAAACAAAATCTTAATTTTTATTTCTTCAACTTTTCTTGGCAGGTGGAATTTTTCTAGGTACCGTTGCTACAGCAGGAATGATAGCAGGTTTTGGCACCACACTTGCCATGACAAAAAAGAAGAACCCAGACTGGTTCAGTAAGGTTTGTTCCTTTTAAACTATTTTTTTTTTCAATGGTGATATGCAGGAAATAAGAATGCATTGAATGCTTTATAGAAATGTTGATATATGTGGAGTTTGGCTGTACAAAGTTGATGGTAAGAGCACTAGACTTAATTGAAGTCAATAGGCGTAGGATTAATTTAAAAATCAATTCAGAGTTGGCACTGCTGAATACTTTAGTACTTGAGATTAGTTGAAATACATAAAGCTTACATGGTTTGCTGGAATTGTACTGCTGCTGTATAATGGAATATAATTGATGCTCTGTTTTGATTCTGTGATATGAACACACTTCAGTCATGAGCCTGTTTCACCTCAGTGATCCAGTTCACCATGCGGTCCCACAGCGCTACAGTGAATCGGGAAGCAAAGTAACTGCGGTAAGGATGGGAATGAGGAGGTAGAAGGCCTTTAAGCTGTGGAATATGTAAGTGGAATTATTTAGTCAAATTTAGTCAAAATTTAAGCTCTCCACTCCCTTCCCACCGTGTAAGGGACCGATGAGAGTGAGTAGTGGCTTGGTACTATTGAGATCTGATGGCCAAAAATAACCTGGTCTCGTGCAATTACTGACAGGATCCACCTGAGCATTCTGGAGAAAAAAATTGTAAAGCAAAGGCAGCAATTGTACCATGTTGGTATATTAATCTGAAATACAGCATATTTAATTGAAGAATGCTTTTTTCCTCACTAATGCCTTGTTACTGCCAAAAATGTCAAAAATAGGCCTTTAAAATTGACTAGTCACATCTCCACCAAGCCCTTAAAATACAACATACATTACAGGTGTTTTTAGGGAGCTGAGAACTGATCAGTTGTGTTTATTTTTAAAATTTTAATTCAATAACAGTGCAGATCAAGAGAAAAAAAATTCTTCCAGTGCACTTTCTATCAGAGCCTTTGTATCTGATCACTCGCAATCTTCTTTTGTGGTCAAAGTGCAAGAGATCCTTCTTTTGCCATCCTATTTTCCTCCGTAGACTGCTGTGGCATAACTCATTCATTGCCTTTTAAGCAATAATAAACACGTCTTTCTTTTTTGAAACAGACAAAAGAGAAAAGTCCAGGAGAAGTTATTTCACAAGCTATAGAAATATATTAAATTAAGGAAGCTTTCTCTCTTAACATTTTTTTTTTTAACTTTCTTTTTCCTGAGGACTGCATTTTTTCCAGCTCAAGTGTATTCTCGGCTGTCTGAGCTGTCTTGTTATCAGTGTGAAATTTATCAAGAGTGACATTGCATTGACATCTGAGAATATATACACTGGAAATGGCACCAAGCGATACATACCATTTTGATTTTTGCTGAAAACATGTATCTGCTACTAACTGTGCAAATGAATTACCACAGTTTGCTAGCAAAAATCTGTGAGTCCTGGGCCCCTCTTAAATACTGTAAAGTGTAGAAGGATGCTTTTTTGTCAAGGTACTTGTAGGTAAGCAATTTCAAAAGGGAAGGCTGGACTTCGAGGATGACTTAACTGCCTGTAGAGGCTCTCTGAGGTACCAGAGAGGTAAGCAGTTCTGCAGTAGCACTCTTACTTAAACTTACAGAAACTTACTGCAAGTAATTTTGAATAACACATCATGTATAATAACAAAAACGTAACTATGAATAACTACAGATGATTGCATCCTTCTTAGATGTTCAATGTCTAAATATTATTTTTATCCATGCTAAGGTGAGGCCATAGTTTGACAGGTACTTTAAGCAAACATCAGCCAGGGTTGCTGTTGAAAGAAGTAATCCTACCAGCCCTTAGTTTCTGGCAATTCATTCCTGCCCCTGTGAAGGCACCAAAACTCCCACTACTGGGTTGGTGAGATGATACTGGTTAATTTTTATTCCCTGCATTAGCTTTTGCCATTTTTTTCCTGCATTAGCTTTTGTCAAGACTGATTTTGTCCAAATCAGTCTTCTGATCCCCTTCACCGCATGACTGCAGTGACTGTGCTGGCACAAGCTTGGGGGAAGGTGCAAAGGAATGAGAATTGATGCTCAGTATGGGAAGAAATGCGAGACCTATTCTTTCAGCATCTTTGCTGGCTTGTGCCAGGTTATGTGTCAATGAAATGGTGATATGCAAGTCAGGCAGAAAAAGGAAGCAAAGGTAATGCATCCTCAGACAGATTTAAATAGTTTTATGGGAGAAAAAAATAGCGATTTAGAGGGGAAGCTGTAGCACCACAGCATCGTGGCTTCATGACTGCATTCAGACTTCTAGGAAGCAACAATATGAGGCCCTACTCTTGTAGACTAGCACCAGCGTTACTGGCAAGAGGTAAAGCTGCCATTGTACCTACTGTACCTCCTCCATGCTAGTGAAGTAAAGTAAGTGTAAGCATTTGTAGGACCAGCACCCAAATTGACTCGAAACTGAGATTACATAATCCTCTTAGTAGTGAGCCACTGCAGAGACCTTCAATTAAGAAATGATTGAGGGCGTGTTAAAATTAAATGCTCATATGCAGCAGCCTCCTTGTGGTGAGTGTCCAGTTTTACCAGTATTTATCCAGGTGTTTAATTTTACAATGGGTTAGGTCATACAAAACAGTGAACACCCTGAATACAATCAACCAAAACAGATGAGCACACCATTTATTTTAGGCCCTTCTTCCTTTCAGACACACTCTTATCCACAAGGGGATAGTTACAGGATTGAGGCCTGTGTCTGAAAAAAAAAAGTCATTTCTCCTTCTCCCACTTCCTGCTTATATCTTCCATGAAAAAAAAAAATTAAACACGAAGCATATATTTTGGTAACCAAATCAGCTAATTCTGCCCTATATTTCCCTGGCCTGGTTTTCAGAGACTCAAGTATTGCTTAATGGCTTATTTTTTAATTTAAAGAGTTGCTTTTTAAAAAAAAATACAGGAGCAGTAATGAAAACCAATCCCTGCCTAGAATAACGGGCTTGTGAATAAAACTCAGTTTTCTTTAAAATGTTCTTTTGTCGGTCACATCTTTTTCTCCCATGCGACTGTTGTCTTTTTAAATTTTTTAGCATTTCATTAATCAGCTTTCTTGATGCTCTGAACAGCATACCTAGTAATCATATAACAAACTGTCTTGTTTACAGAAATCCTTAACTATGTACTTAATACCCTGAGGAGTTAGCCTGGGACTGAATGCTGTTTGACTGCTGTCAGTAGAGCCAGATCAATTTTTTCCATTTACCACTATTTTTCTGGGGCAATCAAGCATTTAAATAGTATTTGGGTGTGGTCGTTTTTTTTTTTTTCCCCCAGCAATTTTCACAGATAATGACTCCTATTTAAAGATTCTGTGTAGAGGATATTTTTGTCCCTTCGTTGCCCATCTTCCAAATGGGAGAAATTTTTCTGCATGTTATTGTATATGCTTAAACTATGGAAGCAGGAAAAATGCATTTTAAATCTACTCAAAGCAGTCTATTGAAAGAATTATGAAAGTTCACTAGCTGTGGTAAGGAAATAATAGGACCTGGTAAAATAGTGTGACTAGAGATCTCTGCTCTTCATGTCTGTGTTCATGTTATGTGTATATTTACAGAGCATTGTTACGTGAACAGCTTCCACTTTGGGATATCCAAATCAGAATAAATAAGGATCAAGATACATTTTGCTTGTGCCCTTTGCGAGTGTGTATTTGTCCTTGGATAACTGTGCCTACAGCTAAATCCTAAGGAAAAACATTAATGCTGAGGACTGTCTGAGGATCATTTTAACATTTCAATAAATACACAGTGAAGAGGAAAAACTACTGGTGCTGTTTCACTGACCAAATACCATAGTGATAGACACTACATATGTTTAATTATATCAAAGAAGAAAGAGAACCATTTAAAAAAAAATAAAAATTGAAGTCTTTCAAAGCAAGAATACAACAGATTTTTTTTCCCCACTTTTTGTGATGAATAGGAAAGTGCAGCTCTTTGGCATGTTTTAGAGGAAAATTTTTTTTGATCCTTCTGCAAGTTAATTTCACTTTTCAGTGTTTGGACTATAAATGAAATAATTGTTATTGAATGTATTGGTATGCTTGCAGTCTCATTTATGTTTACCTCTGAGCAATAATTGTTTTTTTTTTCCCCAAGATACCCAGTAAGTAAGTAGGACTGTTCAGTTGTATAAGGGCCGTAGATGCCTTTAACAGTTATCATCTGAAATCTATGTTTCCATGTGAAGAATTGAACAGTGATCTTTTGGGGAAAAAAACATTTACCCAAGTGGCAAATGCTGACATGTACCACTGTGTGCAAGAGGATTATATCTGTCTTGCTGCTGTTGTGGGCTACACAGATTGAAGCTGTCCTATACTAAATAGGTACACTAAGGTGGGCGTTGTGAGGTGAGAACGGCTGGCTAACGGTGGGGCTTATGCCCTTGGCAACTGCAGTGTGCGTTTATGTGCTGCAACAGAGAAGGTTTCATCGTGGTTGGGACCTCATCATGGCTGAGGCTCCTTTCTTCTTGTCCTGAGGTGACTTTTTTAAGTGACAGTTTTATGTTTTCAGGACACGTCTCATGGCAGACTCTTATGCAGCAGTATCTTAACAAGCGGTTAAAACCACCTACTCTTTTTTTCTGACAAAAATGAGGAGTATGGAGACTGCAGAGTATTTTCTATGTTGCCACTTGACGAACTCTGCAGTGGGATGTGTTCAGCATTGTTGTTTGATCTTCACAAAATTTTCCTAAATAGTTTCCAGAGCTCCTTCAGAGTTGCAGCCTCTTGAAATCAGTCTCTCAGTCACTGTTACAGCCTCTCTGTGTCAAGCTGAAAGCTACTTGGTTTCCTCCAGTTTTCTGATCTGCTGTTTCAGGAGTGCAGGTAAAGACCTGTAGGCCAATGGTTGCCCACCACCCTTAAAGCCCCAAGAAGAAGTACCAAAATCAGTGATGTACAGTGATTATATTCTGATGTCACTGGTGTAAGGGCTTGTGACTGGTTTCGATTCACTTTTATATTCTGACTGGTGGGATAATTGAGCGTCAGATTCTTGTGCCCACAAAACAGTTGACTTCAGCATTTCTGGGTAATAAAAATCATCCCCAGGTGGTACTGACAACCATGAAAGCTGCTCCTGATGGGAAGGCAGCTCATCCACCCCCTTGCTTGGCTCTTTGGGTCTGCTGGCAGCTCTAACATTTTCTGTGGCCACACTAGTAGAGTTGGCAAGTCAGGAAAACTTCTAGATCACCAACTTCTTTAGTTCATATTTTTTTCCAATTATTGTTCACTTTTTCTTGATCACTTTATTTTTGTTTCTAGGGGATTACTGCCACAGCTGCATTACCAGAGAGTGGTTCGTCACTGGCCTTACGAGCCCTAGGATGGGGCTCACTCTACGCATGGTGCGGAGTTGGATTGCTCAGTTTTGCCATCTGGAAGGCCCTGGGTGTGCACAGTGTGAGTAGCAAGTATGATCCCCTCAAATACGTATTTTTCCTTGGGTAATGCATCTTGGGGTGGCTTCTCTATACTACTTCAACCTAGCAGTTACACCTTCATTCACCACACGTAGAGTGGCTAACCAGAGTGTGTGCACACAGGGAAAGCTTTCTTACATCTGCAGAAAAATGGGATGTTGTGGGAGGTGATGATTTGGGGGAGGAACAGTTTTGTCCTGCCTATGTTTATTTGCACAGAAGTTTCAGATTCTTCACAAAAGAGTCAGTGTTCTAATTTAGAGACTAAAATAGTAGCTGCAAACTTTCTATATCCTTTGCTTATTGAATTGAAGGCTATCCCCTGAATCCTATCTTTAGAGCAATCCGTTTATTTATCCAAGTTCTATTTTTTGCATCAGGACACTGGGGACATAAGAAAAACTCAGAGGAAACCAGCTTGCTTTCTAGTGTATTTCTGGAAGGGGCAAGGGGGCAGAAGATTGAGTTTTATGCGCAATAGAGCAGTGGTCCATGACATGCCACGTCAAGGCAAAAAAAACCCTTGGGAAGCATCTGTATGTCCCAGGGGGCTGAGGCTATATTTAGTAAATTGCTTATGTTCCCGAGTTTCACAGTGTGGGGTGTGAATGCTAAAGTTCATGTAAGCATTTTTGTTTGCCCCTAGTAATGAGCCGTGACTTAGAGTCCCCTGCAGCTACAAGTTTGGCAGAACTGTCTGCATCCTCTTTAGGACTAGGAACAAATAGACTACCTTTACCTTCTATGGCTAATTATGTATATATTCAGCAAAGCATCTCCCAAAACTAAAAGGAAGAAGATACTACTCTGTCCCAGTACTGTTCTCATTAATAAAGTTCTTACTTCCTGTTTACTCTGCTGATGTATTCTGTAGGTCAAGATTTGGTTCCCAACATACAGCACTACACAATCCCTTATTCCTTATTTTCCAATCTTGATTCTCAAAAGGAGCCAGTAAAGGAAGGCAGAACAGCAAAAAAGCATAGCAGGACACAGGAGGCATCTACATTGTATTTTCTTTAAACTCAAGTTGTCCTTGTGAGGCTGTAGTGGAATAGCAGAGAAGGGGGAGGAAGAATGGAAGTACCAGTTTATACTCTCTGTGTGCTGAGTTACAACCGTCCACTCAGTTTACTGTCAGTTACATCATCAGCCAAAAGTACTCATTTCAGACTATGCTGCGAATTCTTATTTTCGTTCTGTCTGAGTACTTCTGGCCCTGCCAAAGGACAGCAGACTCTGACCCTAGTCTGCAATTTATGTTAACTGTTTCTCGGTAGGCTTCATTTTTACTTCCTTGAGAAGTACTGGCCTAGACTCAGTTGCCTGCTTTTCCTGTGAGGCTGCTTTCCTTGAGACCGCCTGACAAGGAGCAACCACATGAGCTTGAGATGGCCAAGCCCCAGGACGTGTCAGGGTCTGATGGGGGCTTCTGGCTACCCGACAGCAGTAGCTATTGTGTCAGAAGTGTACAGCACACTGCAGGGCATTTTAGATACTTGTTGAGCATTCGTAGTCAGAAAGCTGCGCCTTATTATATTCTGTGTTGTGGTAGGGTTGAAAAGAGGTGAGGGAAACTATATCCTAAGAGGCTCTTGCAAATGCCTGTTGGTATCAGTTTCTGTTATGGAGTGCTTATGTTTCACCTATTGCACAGTGAGAACTGCAGACACTGAAGGAAGCAGGTTTCTGTCAAGAGACCACGTCTGCACGTGATTTTGAACAACTCTCTCCCTGCTCTCCACTGACATATTTATTACATTCACTATCGAGTTTTAAATTCCCACTGCAAAAGGAAATATGCACAATAGTGCTACTCGTTATTGCAGAATCAAAAATTAGCATTTGTAAATTTCCTGTCACACATTTCTTTTTCCTATTACACTATATATCTGTTAAAATCAAATAGATATATAGTGCAAATTGGTGGAGGTACAAAAGCGTATGTGTGTTTAAAATGAAATATTGTGACTAGAGAGGAGGTTCATTAGCATTAAAAATATATTTCTCAAATAATTCATCTTTGATTTTTTGCTTGTTGTTGACAGTTTTTGCGTATTGCTTTAACTTAACACTCACTGTTGGAAGATTTTTATGCTTAAATATAATATTCCTGAACAGTTGAGATTAAATAAGTGTTATAAGATGCTAGTACAGTATTAGTTCTGGACTCTTTAAATATATGTTCATTTCAAGAAGGGGCTGTTTATTTTATTTCTTTTCCTATTTCAGGGGAAGATGGTGATACTCTTGAAAATTCTTAATTGCTATCACAAGCAGAGATAATAGATTAACAATCAGTCAGTTAAAATACTGATTTTTAAAAACACATATTAGATGCATATGTTGTGTCAATTATTAGGTAGCCACAAAAATAAATTGGTTTATTTGTGGGAAACTATTTACTGAAGTTATCACTGAGTAAAATAAAGTTTCTTTCCTCATAAACTGTTCAGACCACGGAAGGCACCACAGATCTTACACTATGCTCAACATTTTCAAATGAACATTTTAATTTCAGTTAAACATTTTAAAAAAAAGTTCTCACAGATTTACCTAAATAAAAACATCTTGAGTCTTCACTGTGGTTGTGTGCTGTGAGTTCAGTTGCTCAGTAGTACATGCAGGTTCCCAGTACCTGTAGAAGTTCAAGTTAGAATTTCAAAGCTAGCATCAGGTATCAGGATTTGAAAACTATGAACAGACTTTCACCTTTGAAAGTGCTATACTATATGTGACCTGAGACTTGACTCATTTTCATGCCAGGAATCTGTGTGAACTTAATAACTAAAGCTTTGGCAGCTAGACGAAGACAAGAAGAGGTTCTGTCCAGCCTCTCGCCTTACTGCCTTTAACAGTAAGCAGCTGCCTTTGGGACCTGCTAATTAGTGATCCGGCCTTGCTGGGCCACAGCTTCTTTTGTTTAAGAGCTACTGGTAATATTGATAATGATACTGACAGCTAATATAGTCTCTTAAGACTCTTAAGTCTCTTAAGACTATATTATATATCTATATCTTCTACAGAGATAGATATTAAATTGTTTTTCTCAATATTAAATTATTAAGCATAATAAAATTCAGATTGTTTCATTTGCAAACAATGTAGATGTTTCATTTAGGAAACAAGAAGGGTGCTTCTGTCACATGTTGGAGTACATTAACTCTGGTGCTTTCTCAAATTGTCGTGGTTTAGCCCCAATCAGCAGCCAAGCACCACGCAGCCCCTCACTCACTCCCCCCTGGTGGGATGGGGGAGAGAATCGGAAGAGTAAAAGTGAGGAATCTCATGGGTTGAGATAAAGACAGTTTAATAGGGAAAGAAAGAGCCGCGTACGCAAGCAAAGCAAAACCAGGAATTCATTCACTGCTTCCCATGGGCAGGCGGGTGTTCAGCCATCTCCAGGAAAGCAGGGCTCCATCACGTGTAACGGTTCCTTAGGAAGATGAACGCCATCACTCCCAATGTCTCCCACTTCCTTCTTCTTCCCCCAGCTTTATATACCGAGCATGATGCCGTATGGTGTGGGATATCCCTTTGGTCAGTTGGGGTCAGCTGTCCCGGCTGTGTCCCCTCCCAGCTTCCCGTGCACCCGGCACAGCATGGGGAGCTGAAGAAGTCCTTGACTAGTGTAAGCGCTACTGAGCAACAACTAAAACATCTCCGCATTATCACCACAGTTTCAGCACAAATCCAAAACACAGCCCCATACTAGCTACTGCGAAGAAAATTAACTCTATCCCAGCTGAAACCAGGACACAAATCCATTGCCAACTCTGTCCCTGTGACTATCTTGGTGGGATCTTAGCAAATAACTGGCTGACCTTCTCTTGCAGAGTTTGGAAGGGAGTTCCAAGTTAGGTAAAACTGAGTTGATAAGTGCTGTTTAATGCCTCATGTTGTCTCCAGGAGTAAAATACAAGAAGCCACAGTGGAAAATCAGACGTGATGGGTTGGCAGGAATCACCAAAAGTAAGAGTAAGAGAGTTAGGGAGATCTTGAAGCATAGCTGGCTTGGCCAGGAAAGCTATTTGATGGCAAGCTGAACATGAGCCAACAGTGTGCCCTGGCAGCCAAGAGGGCCAACCATGCCCTGGGGTGCATCAAGCTCTGCATTGCAGCTGGTCGAGGGAGGTGATTGTCCCGCTCTGCTCTGTGCTGGTGCAGCCTCACCTCAAGTGCTGTGTGCAGTTTTGGGCGCCACAGTGCATTAAGGATATAAAGCTGTTAGAGAGTGTCCAGAGGAG
>VZTV01043400.1:0-32499 GCA_013400875.1 Anhinga rufa | reverse complement strand
GGCGGGGGCGGGGCCCTGCGGCGCGCAGCGGCGCCTCCTGGCGCCGGCGGGAACAGCGGCACCCGCGCGCGGCGCCCGCCGTGCTTCGCTGACGGAAGGAGCGGCTTTCATCGTCTCCTCACGGTGACCCGTTTGCCTAAACCAGCCCTGCAGCAGCGGCAAGGGGTGGTGCCGTTCGCTGCAGCCCAGAGGGGGGGTTTCACTTGGTGTCGTTGCCAAAATGCTGCGATTTTTAATGTTCGGGGGCGTGTTTCCCATGAACATAAATTGTAGACAGGACAGTGAGCGATTGATAAAAATATGTATTACTTGGAGATTTGTGACTGTTTAAATTATCTTGTCATCACTTACGAAGTCAGAGATGAAGCGACAAGAGCAAACTGGCACGATATTTCCTTGATGAGTTGTAATTGCTGCAATTAATCTGTGTCCGTCATTCTGAAGCAGCATCGCGATTGCTCAGCAGTTTGTGTCCTGGAAGGAAACTGAAGCCACAGTTCAGGATGCCTCGTCCTTACACTTTCTGAGACAGCCTGTGTTTGCTGTAGAAGCAAGTTGTTGCTAAGATCTGTTCCAGACACTCAGGTGATGCACCAGTTCTGGTGATACCAGATTTTTATTTAATCTTTGTGGTTTATTGGTTCTTAAAACAGTGCTGTGACAATGCCTACTTCCAGCTCTTAAATGGCTTTATTGTTAAAGGTGGTTCCCTGTAGCTTTACAGTCTGCTGCTTTTTATGCCACTGTGAAAACCCAGGGGTGAGAGTAAGTAACTGATCTTTATATCTTGGTAAGGGATATAAAAGATTTTATGCTGTCTCAGGTCAGGTTGTTAATATCCCCTGACTGCAGTTACCACTGTCGTAATCCGAGGGCAGGCTGGTAAGCAATAAACCATACTAAATTCCAGTCAACTCTTATTCTTAAATGGAGAAGTGGTGTATCACTGAGGACTTGGTTTGATAATGGTTTAAGTTCATTTTTGTATAATGTAAAAGAGAAATCTTCATTTTCAGAACCTAGGAGTTGGTGGTTATCTAGTTTTATATTGTACCTCGTGCAGAAAATAACCAGCTCTCAGTAATAGTCAGACTTTTTTAACTTGCTTCCCGCAATTCTCTTAGGAAAATATCTGAAGTCGGTCCACCTTTGATTATCTCCGGGCATCGAAGCTCTGTCTGTATTAGCAAGGATCACGGACCAGCAGCATCAGGGCACTGAAGCATTTGGGGTCTGAGGACTTGACATCTAAAACCATTCCAGGGGATTTTTAAAATTGGGACTGACTGGCCTTAAAATCTGGCCTTGCCACATGGCTGGAATGCCTTTTTGCAGTCGGAGTATGTTATGTGCGCTCCTAGAATGCATCTTCAGTTTTGTGTCACACTAAAGACACCCAGTTCATGCATTTTGAGACTGTCCAGGAGTACCCAAACTGATGCCCACAGACAACTGGGAGATTTGCTTCCAGAGAGCACTCCTGATCTGAACCCGGGGCTAATCCAGACATACCCACAGCCTTCCTCTCTGGGGCACTTTACAAAACAGAAGGACATGTGCTATGCTAAACACAGGCTTAACTAGTGACATCTGGCTTGAAACAAAATGGCACCACCTTTTTTAACAAGTATATTTGCTATTTAACAACTTCCACAGCATGGCATTATCTTAGAGGGTTTTGAGCTTGCAATCTCAGAACCGTGTTGCTGCCTGCTCCTGGTGCAGTGGGCTGGCTGTTTCCTGATGCAGAACACAGAGATATTGAAATAAATTTTGTATAAAAGAATGAGTTTGGCCAATTTATCATTTAAATTTTTTCCAAGTTGCATACTAGTTGAAACATCTTATTTCAACATTCTCCATATGAAATACTCAATGAATTTTAAATTTTCAATTGAAGAATAAATGTAAAAATTTTTAAATGTAAAAAATTCAAAATTATCTTAAACCCCCTGTTACAGTTGACCTAAACAAGTATTTTCATGGAAGTTTCAAAAAAATCATAGAATCACAGAATGGTTTGGGTTGGAAGGGACCTTTAGAGGCCATCTAGTCCAACCCCCCTGCGTGAGCAGGGACATTTTCAACTAGACCAGGTTGCTCAGAGCCCCGTCCAACCTGACCTTGAACATTTCCAGGGATGGGGCATCTACCACCTCTCTGGGCAACCTGTGCCAGTGTCTCACCACCCTCAGTGTAAAAAATTTCTTCCTTGTATCCAGTCTAAACCTACCCTCCTTTAGTTTAAAACCATTGCCCCTTGTCCTGTCACAACAGGCCTTGCTAAAGAGATCATCCCCATGTCTCCTATAGTCCCCCTTTAAGTACTGGAAGGCCGCAATAAGGTCTCCCTGCAGCCTTCTCTTCTGAAACCCTTCTTATTTTATTTACCTATTCTACAGGTGTTATGGTTCACCATACCTTTTTGTTGCTTGAAAAAATGTTAGTTTCACAGTTTTCTGGAAATTACGGTTGAGTTGCAAACCTTTGTTTTAAATAAGCAGGTTTTTGTTTTTAATTAAACTTGCAGCTATAGAATACTTGACAGGTATTAAAACATACCTATGAATGCCTGATGTTCTTTTTTTTCCCCTTTTTTTTTAACTGATCAGCAATTATGAGCCTTCTTTTAAAAGCAGAACAATACCCTCAGTCCTTGTAGACTGAAGCATGCAACAATTAAGAAACAAGATAAATTATGCTTTAAAAGCCCTTTTGCTCTTCATGCCCTCAATAAATTACATTTTATTTCCTTCAGAAATAAAAGCATTCTTTCTCCCATAGGAAAAGGGCCAGGATGATTCATATGTAGGTTTGTGAGATTCTGATTGTTGCTTCCACATCTGTTCCATGGAAAGCTGGAAAAATAGTGAGAAGAATTGCCTAGTAATTTGTGACTAATATAGTTATAAAATATTAGTTTACCATTTTTATGGTGACTCCTAAGGAAATATCCTGTTTTTCATGGATCTTAACCTTTAAAATATTAACAGTCTAAAACAATTACACAGCTGTGAAGAGACATCTAAAACAGTTAAAAGCAATAGAGAATATATGCTTGCCGTGGTTTTGTTGGTAAAGACATTTCCTAGGCGGGCTGCATTGCTCTAGAGGAAATCTAAATCCTCTAAATCACCATTTTAAGCATAAAAATAATAACATATCCCTGCTTGTTTTGAGAGATATTTGATATAATTTTATGAGACTATAGTCATAGGTACAGTGTAAATACAAAGGAGTATTGGCTTTAAGGATGGATTAATTTAAAAAATAAAATGAGAATGTGGAGACATAATCTTCAAAAATTATTGGGTTTGGCATCTGTAAATAGTACCAAGATCTATAGGTCTCAACCAAGTATAGGCATATTGCAGTGGCTGCTATTCTTAGGCTATTTCATAAATGAACAAAGGTTGCTGTAAAATTAGTAGATCTCCTAGAATCACTCTAGAGTCTTCCTAAATTTTTTTGTTGTTACAAGTTTTTAATTATAGTTGTATTTAATCCTCACCTAACTATTATTAATGAAGCTTCTATTTCTTACCATAAATAAAAACGTCTTGCCATTAATAAAGACATATCTTTTCCTTGCTATTTCATGACCATATATTTCAATATAAATAAAATTTGTCCAGTTTTTTTAATGTTCTTTTATTTCCTCAATACTTATTTAAATTCAAGCTCTTAGAAAGAAGATGGAGTGCTGGTACAAGTTAGCACTTCCTCCTCCTGTTTACACAGGGTTTTTCTGTACTGCTTATATTGCCTAATTAGTTTGGTGTAGAGACCTGCCTCCACACATATGTACTGTTAGTATTTTAACCAAGAAGTAAATAAAAAAAAAAAGTAATCTGTGAACTTCACTGTAAACTTGATAAGGCAGAATGCTTATTCAAGTAGTATGATCATCATTTTCCTACTGGAAAGCTGCAACATCTGCTTTATGAATAGGGACAGCTGTAAGTATTTCAAAAATATGGGAAGGCTATAACTGTAGCTGTCTTGAGGAATTATGCTGCTCTGTCTTGGAAGAGACTCATAGCTGTTGGCTGCCACCAGCCTGTTAAGAAGCTAGAAAAATTAAAAAACGTTCAGCCTTTGGTCTGAAATTGCCTCTGTGGAGCAGTTCCATGTTGCCGTAAGTGGACGAGTGGATTGATCCACTTCTCAGCTGCATGTAACTGAACTATATGTGTACAACTAAAATCTGAATAAAAGCTTGTCTCATAATTGTGACTTATTCGTGCCACATCTTGGTCCGATGAGATATTCCTGTGCTTCGTTAAGTGTGGTGGTATGGCCATGCTTGTCTTACTCTTCTGTGGTCCAGGATCCCAGCTGCTCTGCTTGCCTGGAAGCACCCAGCCGGCGCTGCCTGGCTCTGGGTGTCACACTGGCTCTGCCAGGTTTCCTGCGCGGAATTCAGCCCCAGTCATGGCGTGGAGACTTTTGTATCACTGAAGAGTTTTGGTTTTGTGCTGGCTCTTTTCCCAGCCATGAATGTCACTTGTGGATGATATATATCATGAATTCCTGGACATATAGAGGAAAAAAAATACTCAGGTTGCCCTTTTTCAGGAACCATCTGCTTGCAGACAATTCATGTTTTTACTTGAATTCAGAAATCCAAATTACAGCACAGAAGAGCTTATAGAGTTGGGATGCTCATCCTGAGATTTTGGGGCCATTAACCAACTTGCTTTGTAAATTTAGATATTTAACTATTTTAAATTTTAAATTACTTCAATATTAATTTTTCAAATTGCCCAGGGTGACTAAAGAGCAATGACTAATACACCATAATAGACTAATCATGTGGATGTCCTTTCCAGGCACCCAGATTTGAAGGGAAGATTCTGCAGAAATAAATGGCATGCTCCTCTGTAATTTCAAAAGTATTTCACTCCATTTTTCTGCATGGCATGAAAGGGTTTTGTAACAAGATGGTTTAATCCAAATTTTGTACCATTACTTTTATTTTGAAGCCTGATGCAGCATCACTGAAATCAAAGAGAATAGGCTTGAGAATGAGACACTGACTTAGTCTACTTTGAGATATCATATACTACAAAAAACTTAAGTCTGTGGCATTTTATTTCATAAAGATCAACATGGAAATGTATAAAATTTTAAAGGATACTCCTGTATCTCTGAACCCAAGGAAGTTGCCTTTTTTTTTCAGATTGTCATTTACAAAATTACTGTCTTGGTGTATATAAATTAATAGCTGTCTTTCCCATTGATCATCATTAGCTAATCACTTCCTTTTTTTTGTATTCAAAATAATCTAGCCTTAAACCAGGACAGTTTTGTTTTCTTTAGGCTTTTCTACTGGAATGGCATCTTCTTCCTCTTGTGACAGATGCATAGAAAGATACTTTCAGGCTACTGGTTAACAATCCCACTTTTGGGAGCTAAGTGACATTCACACAGAAATTAAACCAGCCAATGTGGGGCTAATAAAACACGTTTGTGATGTAGACCACCTATCTTCCCATTTGTGAAATGCATTCATTTATGACTGAGTCACATGGCACACTTGGAAAAGTATTTCATGTGGTTTATCTCTTCTCATGACCCAGTCATTGGAAGAGAGACAGCCTTGTGATTTGACAGGTCTCAGTAGTTCACCAGTAATTTGAGAGGGAATATGCAGTAGCCGTGGGAGGTTACTGCATATGTATAATGGCTTGGGAACGGTGATGGCTTCATTCTAAACAGTGATGATCCTCTCTCTTCCCCTCTCCCTGTAAAGTTCACTTAGGTTATTTTCATGTTATTTTTCTTTTAAAAAGCACAGGACATGTTTTACCCAATTACCCAGGATTTACAAAGGTAGGTTTCTGGAAAATACTGCCACACTGCAAAACAAGTAATAATCTAACGTTAAAGTCAAGCAATATGCATTTACAGTAGTCCTGCGAGGAGCAGGGAGCTGGACTCAGTGATCCTTATGGGTCCCTTCCAACTTGAGCTATTCTATGATTCCATGATTCTATGTGTTTGTTTCATTTTAGGCATTGTAAATGGCCCTCTGATTTCCAAGAGAGTATTCAACACTACATAAGGTTAAGCGTGTGTCTAAGTCTCCATGGAGTAGGGGGTTAATAAGAGCTCTTGACTTCTCTAGATGGTTTAAAAAAATTCTGCTGCTGCTTTTCTCTATGTAAGCCTGAAATGCTGGAATCAGCAAACAGGTTGTGAAGAGTGCACTATGACACTACAGCATAAGAGAGTTAAATATTAGGATATATACTGCCAGGATTGACCCTCTGAGGGCCATTTTCATAGACCTGTAGTTCTGAATAATCCGAACATTCACAATGCCTTTGCCAATGAAGTGTAAGGTCTGAGAATATGAGCGAGGGCTCTACCTTCCATGCTGATTTTAGAGGTCAGCGTGCAAGCTGGCACAGGGCGGCCCGCAGTGAATGCCCCATTTTAGAGTGAGAATTGGAGAATCACCTTCAGCCAGCAGGCTGTCTGCTCTGCTCTTCGAGTACTGTAAGGGCTCAGCGCTTGCCATTTTCTACAAATAACTTGCTATTTCTGTATGTGGACCTTGGTAAGCACTTGCTAACAAGGGCAACAGCAATCATTTTAAGATTTGGGAAAAGGTGGCAAGAACAATCCTCTCTGATGCTCTTAAATCCAGGGCAGCCTGTGTCATCTTCATGCCTTGTGAAATGGAAGGTGGCTGAGGAAACCACAGGGCAAATACATACTGTATTCTGCTGCCAGTCGACATTCCAGCTCACGGCATCTAACCTTATTTCACTTGGAAGCTAATGTAAGCAGTTCTTACTGGTATGAGCACTAAAATAGGAAACTAATAATTCCTAGAATCTGGGTTGGCCTATTATGAATGTCAGACATTAAAGAGAACATTTCTTCGTAAAACTTTCATTCTAGGATTCAGATGGACTCTTTTAGCGCCTCTTCCATTCATTTTAATATGAACGGCCACGTAAGTGCTCTCAGTAATAGTGCTATCCCAATTTTTGCGTGACATTCTGTCAATGATGTACATTAAGAAGAGATTATTAAATGGAAGATGCTTTTAGGTCCCCATATTTTTGCCACCTGAGGCAGGATCATTAGGTTAAGATAAGAAAATAACAGTGATCTGTAGCTATTACACATTATTTAATGCAGTAAGGTAGATGATACCCTTTTAGAAAGAAGCCTGACAGTCAGAGGTGGAACAGTTACTGTAATTTATTTGGCAGGAGAAAACAGCGTCAAGCTTTGCAATATCTGTGATAAAAAATATAAAATTCACTTGAGTGAAATTCACTTCAGAGAGTTGCCTCCAGGAACGGAGCATGCTGCAATGTTAAATCAAGAAATGTGTTACAAATTGTTCATGTGCCACTAGGTTCAGAAGCGTCAGCTGAGAGAGTGGCCTGTGATACTGAAGGCAGCAGGAAGAGGTAAAATACATTCAGCTTTTAGTGCTCGGTTTACTGCACTATTAATTGAAGACATTATCACAGTTGAACCAAGTACCCCAGTGTCAGTGTGGCTGACAATAATAAAGAGGCAGCCACTTCAGTGAATTATTTCAAAACATTCCAGTACTTAGTACGTAGCACATTAGCTTTCATAATTAAATTAATGCCTTTTGATTTGAGACCACTGGCGTGTGTATTGTGGAATCTGGAGGATATACAGGAGATTTCCAGGGAGGAAGAGGGGAGAAGAGGCCTCCCGAGTGGCATGCCTACTAAAAATAAAAGGCAAGGCAAGACACAGATTCCTAATTGCAGCATTTCCCTCATCAGGAAGTACACTTGTCCCCTCAGAGGTAAAGACAAGGTCCCAGTTTTTGCACCTCAAGTGTGCAGTAGTAATAGAACGTAAGGCTAGATTCGTCATCTTCAGGCAAAGCTCTCTGCACTGCAGGAGGTGACTGGACACTGGTGAGCCCTATTCATTGAAGGACAGCTAACTTACGTGTTTAGTGAACAAATTTTACCTTCACTACAAGGGTCCTCTGAAGTTGCAATGGGCCTGGTACAATGCTGTCAACCAAATGCAAGCAAGAACAACCCCAAGGCCAGTGTGAGTTATTTTGGAGGCCAAATTTAGTCCTAAATATATAAATATATTAAATAGAGTTTGGCCAGTCAAGGCCCGGGATATTGAGCTCATAGCCTCTGACTGAAAGAAGTCATAGCCTAAGATTTGATACTAGAACGGTTCATAAGCAGGCAGACATTGTCACTAAGAGGGAAGGGATAGGAACTTTGGATGTGGTTTCCATGGTTATATATGTGTGTATACAGTTTCCATTACATCAGAGAATAGTTGTTTTTCAAAGTCTTTTAGGCAGTGCTGCAAGTGAGCTTTAGAGGAGCTCTGAGTGCGGGGAGGACAGTGGCTAGGATTTGGAAGTACATTCAGGAAATCAGCAAGCACAAATGTGGAAATGGAGGAGGAAACTCAGAAACTGGTGTTATTAGTGCAACAGAAGAGAAAGGGGAGATGTCTTAGAAGTCCAGATCAAAGCCCTAATGAAATACTGTACTGCACTTCCTTACTGGGAGGAGAAGGAGGCAGGGAAAATAGAAGTTTGTGACTAGTACTAATTACGTTGCTTAATGTATTACTAGTGAGAGCTCAAAAATGGTTGTGGAGAGAAATAATAGGGTGCAGTTATCTTTTAAGTTATATGGAAATGAAAACTTCTAGTAAGAGTTAGTAGCTGTGACATTTGTATTGTGAAGAAATTGGCCCTGTTTAGACATACTGTGAAGACATTATGCGTTAGTAAGGCCCATGCCGGTCACTGTAGATAATGTCCTTAAATAGCTGACAACCTAAAGCATGACATTGAGAAGACAATGCACAGTGATGATCAGCTTGGCATTATGGTTTCTTAAAATAGCTCTCTGTCCAGGAATCACAAAGGAAGAAAGTTTGTGGAAAAATATAAAACATGGACAAAATTGTGAACTGCAGTTAAACAACTATTTTTGTGCAGAGGGGGCTTGTGGAAAAGGACATAGATGCTGGCGTGAGAGGAAGTGGTAAATGAGACACTGAGTCTGGCATCACTTGCAAAGTGGTTTTACAAATAAGCATCAAAATCTGAGAAGACAAGGCTGAAGAAATTTCTCAGAGTCTTAAAAGCAAAAGAAAAACGTTGAATATTTCAGATTTGGTCCACGTGTTAAGGAAAAATTGCTTTTCTCGGAAATGAGTTGGTTTTACCTGTAGAACATGAATGAGCATTCTGAGGGGAGAAAAATCTGAATATTCTTAAATCTACAGCTGCTAGCAGTGGTTTAGTACTTTCTAAATAAATACCTTTTTTTCTTTCAGAACAGAGCTGTAGTGTTTTATTTCCCAGATTGCTTTTTGCATTTGAGGGTTAGATTTTGGCATGTTAGTAATTATAAGGTAGCTGTTAGAGTGAGGAAGCACTCTAGTTTTCTGAATGTCTCCCTCACCCATCATCCTCTTTTTGGAGGCTTTATATAATTGCTTTTCATTTTCCTTTGGTTTTGTGTGTCTTCAGTAGAGTAGTGGAGGTGTCCTGTAGGGCTTATGAGTGCATCATTTAAATTTGACACTAAAAGAAATTTAAAAGTCTGAGTTTAGAAACAGCCAAAAAATCCTCATTGCAACAGAACACTAGCAGGTCTAAAATGTTTTATTTCCAGTTATACCAACTGAGCTACAGCAGTTTACATCAGGTTAGGATCTGACCGTTCCTGTGTTACCAAACACCAGATAATACCCAGAGTGAGATGAAAGAGTAGAAGAGTTGGTTCACTCTTTAGAAAGTAAAAAATATTAAGTAAATGTAATACTTTCTGTACATCAGAGGACTGGGGTAAGATAATTACAGAGGACTGGAAAAAACAGCTAAGCCAAAGCTCCTAAGGCATTTCCTACTGTACATACTTGTATTTAATTGTCAGCAATTGTTTAATGTAATTTAGGCTGTTCCCCTACATCAAGTCTGATACTGGTCTTTATTATCTTTGGAAATATTGTCTATGAGAGCTTTTCAGTTTTAAATAAGAAGCAAAAATATTAGTTTAGGAACAATTGTGGGTGATTGCCAATATTTTTTAAAAAACAAGAACAAATAATTAATCGAAACAGCTATCTGATCAGAATAAAATATAAAGTAGACTTTAGTGAATTAGTTTATACATATAAAACAAAAAGGATAATTTGGCTCTGAATTTTCCTCCTACTTTATATAACAAGTATTTTTACTTGATTATCAGTACCCAGGCATTTTTACATAAAAACTGGAGTTCTAAAATGCTTTCATCCATCATAGTTAGTTACTGTCTTAGCAAAGGATTGGTAATTTCTTGGTAAATTGTTTCATTCTTTGTAACAGCTGTAACTTGAATAATTGCATCCCAGCAACATTTCTCTAAAGAAGTACCAGTTCTTTGTGAGAATTATTCATACACAGAAGGACTTGAACAGAAAATGGCCCAAAGGTATTTCTAAAAAAACCTGATGACCCATAACACACAAAATGTAGGCATATTAGAGAAGATGCCTGTGCGGCTGTTTAGAATATCTAGATTTCCTGGAACCTCTCCATGGAACATACTGCTTGAGACAGCGTTTGGTCTTCAAGAGGTCACTGCATCCAATGCTTGAATAGCACATCCTGTCTCCTCTGTGTGAATGTCATAGATTCTGTAGAGCTTCCTAAAAATAGCAGTCCAAAACCTCCCCTGTACATCCTGCTGTTTGTGTAACAGGATTTTCACTGATTTGATTTTTCCATGCCTATCCTTTAAAAATATATTCTATGTAAAATATATGTAAAAATCTTGGAAGAAAGCAAGCCGCTAAACCTAAATATTATCTTCAAACAGAAGTGATTTTTAAAGAAATTAAATTTCCGTTCTGGCCTGCCAGGACTATTGAATCAGACATTGGTGATAAAATGTTTATCATAAATATAGATTTGGCAATTGGTCTTAATGCATTGATATACA
The DNA here is from genome assembly GCA_013400875.1 of Anhinga rufa. Lineage (NCBI taxonomy): Eukaryota > Metazoa > Chordata > Aves > Suliformes > Anhingidae > Anhinga > Anhinga rufa. Next base: position 21,520 of record VZTV01043400.1, on the reverse strand, counting down.
TAATATAAAATTAGCAAGCTTCCTCTTTCACAGCATTTTAATTTAACAACAGTGAAAGAAAAGCTTGGTCCTATATATCGTTATGAATCTTGTTTTCCTTCCTACTAATGTATAAATTTGAATGAGACTGTTTTGTCACCTGTATCCATATGGTGGGATAAACCTAACTTGTCAGAGCTGACCAGTTTTTTTGATTAAATCCTTGTTTTAAAATCCTTGAACAGACCTATTGGGCCTTTAATCTGTTTCAAGTGTAGAAAAAGGCACTGCAGTCAAAATACGGGCACGTTCTATGGAGGTAATTTTCCTTCAAACAAAACCAAATGTGTGCCTGTATGTGTATAGTAGTTCATGTAACAGTAGTGAATCATTCAGGCAAGTGGTCCAAATTAGGCACCCCAGTGTGGTGCTTTAGAAGGGGGGATTGTTGTGTGTCCCTTCATACTTTTTTCACTTTGTTAATTGAACCAACAGAATCAGAGGGAAAGTCTGTGGAATAAGCCCAGGGTTCATGGTGCAACTTTATTTGCTGCTTACTAACAGTTAACTGATTTTATGTTTTAATCTATTTTATAGATGAAAGAATTCCGAACTAAAATGCAGTCAATGTTTCCAGCAATTCCTAAAAATAGTGAGTCCACTGTTGAATGGGAAGACTTACTTAAATCCAAGTGAAAGACTCAGAACCATTTGGAGATGTCTCTTTCAGCAAGAACAGGAGCGGAAGTAGCAGAAGTGTCCCATCTGAAAAATACAGAAAACTCAGACTGAGCAAGTTACTGACTGAGTTCACTGAACCTGGGGATGCCAGTTAACATCTAGCAGCAAGGGAATGAAAAACAAAACAAAGCAAAATGATTTATATTGTACTTTTCGGCATGCTTGGTATAGTTGGTTTGTGAGGAAATGAACCCTCCAAGGTAAGTTGAATCCAACTTTAAAAAAGGCTCTCTCTTATGAAGACTTAAAGAAGAAACCAATCTTCAGCAGTAAATATAGGGACAAAACTCCAATAAACTCTTACCCCATCCTGCGTCTTAAGAGGAACTTTAGGAAATTTCTCTAGGAAACAAAGAACAGTGCTTTCAGTGACATTTACATGCCCCATTAGGAATATAACCATCAAGTCAATTATAACAGATCTGTTACTGAGCCTGAAGGTAAAGCATACAGTGCACTCTTCTAAAAATAAAGGAGATAGTTGAATTTGCAACAGAGAAAGTATCTAAACCAAACTATTTTTATATGTCTGAAGGTGAAGTTTAAAACATCCCATATGCAAGTAGTGACCTACTCTTGTTTCAGAAGAGACCTCTATAAAGTGCACTGTTTTCTCAGGATTAGCTTTTTTATGGGATCCCACAGTAGTGAATCTGATAGGTTGCATAGAAGTCTCTACTGTATTTGATAGCAATTTAAGTTGTAAGTTAAAAGGTGTAAAATAGTGAGACACCCAGACTGCCTACACAAATATTTTCAGCTAAGAAAGTGTATAGGCAGGGCTCGGGTTTTTTGTATTTCAGTGGTTCCTGTGGCTCTTCTACCAGGAGAAGCAATGTGACATTTTCCACACTGCAGTAATCTCATGCAGTGTGGGCGTAAGCTGGGAAGAATAATGTCTTATTCAAACATTGTATTTGCAGAACTGTAGATCTGTAAAAATGCAGAAATGAAAAAAATGCTATCAGTGAACAATCCTTTGTTGAATACTCAATTATCAGGTTTTTTTTTAATTGCACACAGTCCAATTAGTCAGTTGTCAGATTTAATAAAGTCCTCTTAAAACCTGTCTTTTGTGATTAAGTCTTTATATTCCTAGGAAAGAACATAAAAAAAGCTTTAAATGTCATGAAACATGACAGCACTAAAATAATATCTTTAAAGCAATTGAAGTGTAATAGTTGACATCTTTTCCATAGCTTGATGCCTGGAATCCAATATTAAATTGTGGTGAATACTGCCATCATATGCACATGAAAAATGGTACTATGTTCATATTTCTGTTAGTCTGTGTGCATGGTGATTCCTGTATTGCCTACGCTTATGCATATCCGTGCTGAGTTACCAAGTTTAACAAGTAGCCATGTCGTTAAAACTGCTCAAGTGCTAAACTGAAGTAAATAAATGCAAATCGCATGATGTCCTTAAGGTTGCTTACCTTAAGGGATTCGGGTCATCTGTCTTTATCTGGATTAACTAACTCACCTAAATCAGTCATCCGAAGTTCCCTGCATTGTCAGCGGAGAAAGACAGGACTGGTCAGAGGGTGACTTGCACTGTACTAAAATGAATGGCTGCTCCTGGCATTGTACAAAGCATCTGACCTGACCTACCTGCTGGCTGCCTCTGAGAAGAGCTGCTCTACCCTTGCTTACCTCCCATCAGCATGGTGACTGCATGAGAACACAGTTCAGGAGAAACACAGAAGGAAAGTGAGTGGTTTCCTAGCGCTTTAGAGCTCTGAGGGTTAGACAAGTGCTCATCCTGGCACGAGAGAGCTGTCCCTTCTGGTAATGCTTAGCCATTGGATCAGTGTAACTGTATCATAAAAAACATTTCCTTATGACAGATAGGCTGAATTAAATCTGGAGGTGCCCAGTTGTATGGACATACCAGATGATGCTCTTCAAAAAAACCCTAAGGTAGTGAAATAATCAGACAGAAATATTTAAAATAGAATCACACTTACAGGGCAGGTACAGAGTGATCAAATAAATCCATGTTGAGGTATAAGGCTGAACATAAAACATCTTCCAAAGAGAGAGGAATTCACAGACCATCTTATTCCACGCTTTATTCTGTGCTTTTGGCTGGAAATGGATTTTCTCTAGGTAAAGGCTTGTGTAGGAGAGTGCAAGCATAATGTAAAAGTAAATCAAGTCTCAATCCACATTAAAAACATGGGAGATCTTGGATTTTCTTTATTGCACTGTACAGCTCTTTTCACTTGGTGAACATTCTGCTGGTTTTGTGATGGCTCATTTTTTTCTCTTTATGAAAATACTTGGCAAAGAGTTACTGGAAACCACAACAAAACCCTGAACAAATAGAGGGGGAAAGTACCTGGTACCCCAATAACAGCACCATACCATAATGCATGTAGTTATTGAAACCGAGCAAATAAAATTAGGAAAAAACCAACAACAGGCAATATAGATCAAAAAAATAAATCAACTTTTAAGACTTAAATACTAGAAGTAGACCCTGGCAGAGAAAAAGTTGGTTGGTCCAGTGGCTCCCTGATTGCTTTCTCTTTTATTTAAAAAAATGCTTCCTCTCTTTCTGCATCAAGGGAGTGTAAGAATAAAACATGGAAGAGGAGGTTTATTTTCATTATCAACTCCTCCTGTGCAAAAAGTTACACTAAAGTAAGGGGATATTTGCAAGACTGCCGTTCAAAGTGGGTAGTGTAGCATAGCCGCAGTGAGTTTCAAGTTGTTCCAAGTCACTTTTCAGCTGACCTCTGTGTTTCATTTACCCTTTTCACCAACTTTCTGGTCACATTTAGTTATAGGAATAACGGAGGCCATGTCGAGTTCCTAAAATTAGCCTGTAGGCTAATACTTAAAAATACATGAGCTCGCTCCATACTACTATGCTGCTTAGAAGCAAAAAGAGAAATAGGAGAACAGTGATGAAAAGGGATCAGTACGGCAAGCGGCTGTGTGAGGAACAGCGACAGGCGGGCGACTCCACCGTTCTCGGGCTTACCAAGGGAGCCTCCACAGTACCACCAGCCCCAAGGTCAGTAACAGTGCCTTTGCTGTAGAAGGTGGCAAATGAAAACAAACTGGAAATGCTTGTTTAATTCGGTCCACCGCCCACTCTGGCAAAAAAGTCTCAGGGGCTTTTGTTGTGATTTTTGTCACCTACGGCATCTGCTGCTTTAAAGCAGGCTCCAAAGAGCTCATCGTTTTAGAAAATTCAGGTCACCTAACATACATGCAGAGCAGGGTAGCCTTCGATATTTAGGCTGTCATTCAAAAATCTCCAGAGAGTTACATGCCTGAAACTCAATTAAGGATGAAGAGCTGAATCAACACTGCGAGAGTCTGGGCTGGTGGTTGCCGAATTTCTAGACGTTTCGAACCTGATAGGCCGGAAAACAATCCCATCTGGGCAAATGGCCTATTTTAGCAATCGCGATTAAGCTGACAGAAGTTTTCTGTAATTTGTCTATTTCTTTAATAGCAGGGACATATTGTTAAATTAGTTAATGGGAAGAAAAAATGTTTAACAGTTAATGCGATCCTTTATGTGGCGCGCCATCTGCGTATTGTGTGCTGAATGTCCCTGGATGTGGAAGAGAGGAAATCATACAGAATTTCAGCCTTGTCTTCTTTACTCTCTTTATCTTGGGCAAGTATGACAAATAATCGTATTTATCTTCTGGAGCATATACAGTTTTAATCAACCTATTAACCAGGAAGACATTTTTCACACACTTTGAAAGGCACAAAGAAGACATTATCTCCCCATAAGCAATCCATTTCATGGGCACTGAGCACTAGAAACTTAGAATGGAGTGAACAAGACAAGTTATTTTTCCTTTCACATCTAAATAAAGCTATTGGCAGACACTTTAGTCAAGCATATTTGGGGACTAACCCTGAAATTCTGGAAGGGGACAAATAGGCTTTTGTAGGCTGATATGCAGAAAGTGTAAGATAAATTTTTAATCCTCTGTGTCCAAAACCCATCCATTTTATTTGATTGAACACTTGTTTCTATGAAAGAGGTTTTGCTGTTAATTAGAGCTTCAAGAGAACCAGTTCAGTTATTCATCAGCCTGACAACTGGGGATCCAGCTCTCCTTCCAGTTTGATCTGTTATTCTTACCTGCAAAGCAGGGAGGAGATAGTTAACAATTAATCATTTGGCTATGGGCACAATTCTTCCCCTACGACTGCTAGCCCTCACTCTAGCTAGCCGGCACTCACCTGCCCGTGTAAGGCTTTCCTCTCCCAAGGGAGCAGGTACAGCAGTTGCTGTCACTCCGAAGAATTTGAGCAGTTGGTGCCATTGGCTCTGCAGCACAGCCTGAAGCTGGTGGGATCCCCTTCGTGAAGCTGAACAAGTTGTTTGTTGAAAGCAGGGCCAATACCTGAATATCTGTGCGCTTGCGTGTGTGCATGCACATGCATGCATGTGTGTGTGCATGCATAGATGCATAGAGAGAGCAAGAGAGGTTTTTACAGCCATTAGACAAAACGTAACTGATAAATACGTTTTCTTCTATTTAACTTAATGACCAATGGCTAAGATACTATACTGGGGTGACAGTTTTAAAAGCTATGCATCTTGACAGGCGGTAGGAATTTGAAACCCAGTCTTCTCAATCACAGGAAAGTTCCCCAAACCAAAACTCTATTACATACATAGGGTTGAGGAACATGCAGGAACACCATCTGCCTCAGTAGCTCCGCTGAAGCTGTTTCATTCAATGTAAATAATACAATAGTTATTATGCCGGAGAAAAAGAAAAAACCCAAGAAGCTGATATGATATTTTTGTGGTCAAGCTATTCACCTGGGATAGGAAAGGGTAAGGTTCAAAACTAATTAACATAAAGGGGGACAGCTTTGGCAGTGGAGAGGGATGCCTCCTGCATGGGATATGCCCTGGGACAACCTCCTGGGACATGGATACCTATTTCAAATTTTATGCTTTCTGCTTTGCTCGTTGTATATATTTTTTCCTTACAAAAACCAGAGTAAATAACTCAGAATGGGAACATTTACTTTCACGATTGGTTGCATTCTTCCAGTACAGAAACATTTCCTGTATTTTCCCCAAAAAGAAACATTTTCACCTCAAGACTAAACTTATTTTTATCCTGTGCCACTGGACTTAATTTGCATTCATCTCTTCTGTAAGGCCTCCGGAGTTCTTGCAAGCAATAGCAACTGATGAAACTCAATTCCTGATTCCTATCCTTCCCCTTGGCTGTTTGACTATGACTTTATGTTGATAAAATGTACTGGACAGGTTATTGTTCTTTACTCTGCTTGGCTACACAGCTTATTTTTTATTTGGTGCGACTTATCTCAAGAGTAGTGTGTAGATGATATGCAGGAAGTCTGGGATTCACTCATATATCTGGGTCTGGCTCATCATTTCCATACTCCATTGTTCTACAGAGGCACAGGTAGATCAATACCAGTTCTTTATTACTTCTCCTTCCCCTTTCATTTAGATCCTTTTCTTCTTTAAAAAGAATGAAAAAAAAAAGACAAGTGGTTTTAGATGTGTGTATTTTGGATGCTCACAGTGAGAGCTTTACTGATGATAGGTAGACAGACAATACTGACCAACACACTTTTGCAGCCCTTTAAAAGGAGCAGGATTTTCAGATTGGGCAGACAGGGTCACCTGCCATTATTTTTTTTGTATTTTGTCTTACTACATTATGTAATGAATCTTTATGTTCTGTGGCTCTAATATAGAAAGCTATTTTTATGGGTGACAGGTTTATTTTGATGTCATTTATGAGAACACACTATGAAGTAAAGAAAATTCACTGCAGTGATCCTGTTGAAAAATAAAAGCTCAAGTATCAGGGATGACTTACTTGATGCTAGACACTAATCTGAAATTAAAGTACCATGCAGTCAAAACAAAAGCTTTTCAATTAATGTACCGGATTTCTATTCCCAATTCCTATAGACATCTGCAGAAGCACGCATGGAAATTCTCAATATTTGAACAATTAAGTGAAAAATAAAGTGCACCTTAAAAATGTACCACAAACTGTAAAATAAATTAATCTGATCTTTTAGGCCAATTGTTAATGTATACTCACAGATGGTAATAATTTTGCTAGCAGACTGACAGGCCACAACAGAAACATTTATGTTTTGAGTTAAGCTCTTTTCCCGTCTTTGGTGTTAAGCAGCATTCTTCCTCTCCAAAACTTACTGCTCTGGGCCCTCACTGTCATTAAGAAAGACCAAAAATTTTCTCTGCACCAGCTTTTGCTGGCAGATAGAAGAAGGTTGGAGAAGAGCTTTTGAGTCTGTGTCAGAATCCTGTGGCCCTTGGCTGGCCTGACCTCAAACCAGCTGTAACATGGTGGGTTTTGCCAGGGTTTTCTTTTGGTTTTTGAGTTTCTTTAAAGCTGAAACTTTGAAGCTCAAAAATCCTCAGAAGGAACAGAAAGAGAAACCTCATGCAAACAAATACCACTGATCTTTACACAGCTTTGATCTCTTATGTATCTATAGTGCCTTTCATCATGAAGAAGCCCAATAAGATTTATAAACCGCCTTCAAAGGGAAATATCTTATCCTCTATACCACAATGTGCACACCACTGAAAACCAGTCTTCAGAGTAGATGATGACCCATAGCATGATGTATATTAACAGGCAGTAGGGCAATAATTAGCACTCACAGAAGAACACATGATTTGGCAGGATCTATGATATCAGAGAAAATAGTAAAGACCTCAATTTTTAATGGCACATTTATCTAAACTGGAAAGAGAGGCATCTTTAATGGCCTCATGGAACTACAAGGGCAGCCTGTCAGCATGTTACCTCAGTCCTGGTCGCTACCTTCATCCCAGTTAGCCATGACATGTGGTCAGTTTGAGACTGTCTCTGTCCCTGGGAGCTGTTGCCCTATAAAGGATTCCAAGAGGAAAAGACACAAGATCGCGGCAGTGTCTGCACACACAAGCGTGCACACACACACGCACAGCGTGAGTCCTCAGCTCACACAGATGTATGTGGCAGAGGACTGACGGGGCAGGCTGCTCCAGCCCAGCGTCCATCTCACATCTTAGGTCTCCTCAGCTGTCCGTGTAGCAAACACCCCAATGTCCCTCTACCCTTCAAGACCCTGCGAGGCAGACAGTACATGTTAAGACAGATATGGTGGTGAGCAGAGGAAAGAATCTGATCACAGCAGGCAGAACAGCCTTTTGTGAACCATTTCAGACTCCTGGGTGCAACAACCCCTAATCCTGGGGATGGCTCAGCAGCTGTTTTGTGCTCTCAGTTATGCCAACCTACCTTCAGGACAGGGGCTTCTGTGCCTCCTCTAAACATGCCCCACAAGACTTCACCACAGAAAATTTTACAAGTGCATTTCTGTTCTCTCTCCAGATCTCCCTTGAAAACCCTGGCCTTAGGGAACCCAGCTGAAACAGCTCTTCTCCCTCCCTTCCATTAGCCAGAATCTTTGATTAACTGAGCCTCTGACTGTCTGAAAATTGCAGGCACCCTTGAAGACTTTCAGGTAATTGCAGTCTCTACAGTGTTTCAAAGCTAAGGCTCAGGTTACTACGCCTTCTCCATAATGTCTCATCAATGGAGTGATCAATTAGGAATGGGAAAATGAGCTACGGTACAGCAAGTGGAATGGCTAATGACCTAACACTGAGAAGTCTTAATCTCTGGCTCCCATGACTGCATGCTGACCCGCTCCCCCACAAAGCTGGCGGGGCCCTGGAAAGTTGAAAATTACCATAAAAAAGAGAACAAATGGATACCGGGTAAAAATCAACTAAAACTAGAGGCATTGTAAGGACCTAGAGTGGGCTCAGGAAAAATTCCAAGTGTTTGTTTAACGGATATGTGAGATTGTTTGCCCTAGTAACTGTGTCTCTGTTTGATATGTATGAGGCTTTGAATATTTCATAACAGTGATGGCTGTGTTCACTTAAAGGCAGCTGCTTAAAAAAAAATTAAAATTCCAGAAAACACTTTGTCTTTCAACTCAGCATTATGTAATTTTCAGGCTTGATACCCATTTTCTTTGAAGGCTTTTCCTACTGATAACATCAGAAGTGTCACCCAGGAAAGATGTTTCATCTAAAAAAAGTGTTGTTGGGTCTTTTTGGTTTTGTTTTCTTTTCTTTTTTTATTTCACTGACAGATAATGAGTGTTAATGCTTCATCTGAAACAAAAAATGATAGCTGAATTGGAAGAGTGCTAGGGAGGAGGGCACTGGGGAACGCATTTGTGAGCCATCACACAAATTCTGAGAGAAGCCCAGGCAGAAATTCAGAACATCACATCTTAATAGAACATAATGTACTCCAGAAAGAGTACAGATAATGTATCCTAATGTATTCAATATTTGCCTTTGATGTAAGCTTAAGTATTATTCCATATGTTTTACTCCATCACTAAATTAATTTGGGTTGGAAACCATCACACATTAATTATCAAATATGACTAAGCTCCAGCTCACTTGTTTTCCTAGGTTATTTGATGTCTGCTGTGAGACAGTTACATTGCCGAATTTTGTTTATAAGAGCTGTGGCTAACATGTTAACAGTGACTTTGCCAGGTTTGCTAGCTATCAGGCACAAACACAGCTCAGCTGTCCACGGAGGAGACTGTATAGGAAGGGAAAGACCTGAGCCTCGTCAGACACTTTGCACTTGCACAGGGTCTTCTTTAAAACAGAATAGAATAAATTAGAATCTATTTTTACTGGGAAGGAATCAACTCATTTGGACCAACATGTTCTATATTGGATGGCAATTACTGCAAGCTAATGCTTGAGTAAATAAGGCAGAAATTTATTAAAAAAAATATTCTCAGTATCACAGACCACTTCCTGACCTAACGCTTTACTTTGTTTTGAACAGCTTTTATGTGAATTTTCAAGAACATTTTAAATAATAGATGTGCCATAATTACAGCCTGTGTTTCTTATGAGAGGGGGTTTTACTATTCAGATCTTGTCATTTTAAGATCAAAAGATTTCTATTTCAGAACTATCTTCCTTGCTGAGCGCTAGACAGACAGAATGCTTCGTGAGTTGCCAGATCCATAGCTGTTGTAAGCTCTATTACCATTAAACTAAAGATATGTTCTTGAAAAATCCTTTATTACACAAGCAGCTTATTGCAGTGTTACCCACGCTTTTTTAATAGAGAAGCCCACATTTTCTCTGAAAAAAATGTAGGGGCCATCTTGTGTGAGTGATGCCAGAGGGTTTTTCATATAAAGCCAACTATGAAAAAAATTGACCTAACAGTAGAATTTCAGTTTTTATCTACTTGCTTAATTAATCATGGATGTATGCAGTTTTTTTTGCAATGTTTTGTCATGTCTGGTTGATCACCAGAGATCCCTGAATTACATGGTAAGAATACTTTACAGTCAAAGAAACTAAGTGGGAAATGTTATGCTTCAGATTTTTAAAAGCTTTTCTTCGTTAATTCATCATGACAGAGTAACAGTTCTATCAAAAACTTAAGGTTCATAAATCTAGACCATGTTGTATGAAAAACAACTCATCCCATCTGCCTCATCAGTCACATGGGGAGAACTTGCCCCTGCTCACAGGTAGGGGAGGCAGTGCTCGGATAGTGAGGAGGTAGTATTCACAGCTAGTGTTTGGCTGTTCAAATTCAAGGCTAAATGACAAAAGCAGTCCAAGCACAATAATGGCAAAAATCACACAAACTGCAAAAGCTTCAGCCCAAATATTTTCAAGGGCAAAATCTCTCAAGAAAGATGATTTTTGCTATTATGTGTCACTTCAGATGTTGTTAAGAAAACAGATTGCTTCCAAGTTTGGGCTCTGACAAAAGATATATTTTGGGTTAGAATGGAGATGTATTAGTTCTACTTATGACCTGTCTCTAGTGATGTGCCAGCCTTGAACCATTTGCTTATTCCTATTAAAACTCCTGCTAGATTCACTTGAGGCTTTAATGGGACGTTTGTTTAAGGGGATACTGCTGCAGGAAAAAGTAGCCCGTAAGCCTCCTCTTCCTGCAGCCACATCCTTTGACATCCCTTCAGCTGAGCTAGCAGCATCAGCTGTGCAGCTGAGTGACAGTGCAAATCAGGAGCAGATTCAAGCTGAAAGACAATTTCTCCCAAGAGGATTATTTCCCAGACACTCTGGTTCCCTGACCGAGTGCATCACAGTTCCTCAGCTTGTGCTGGCACAGTGCACAAGGTAGGGAGGGGGTGGGGACTTTTTTTGAGCAGCAAAGAAATGCTAAGCAAACCATGGTCTCAGTGAAGATTGATCTGGAGCCTTTGATTGTAAAAAATCATGACCTTAATGAACAGGAAAACCCGTTACAGTTCTGCATGGTTACTTTCACATTGAGCTAAATTCTGCAGGCTTTAATCACTTTTTACCAAAACTTCCACAGTCAATGAAATCTCACTGAAAGACAGGCAAGCTTGGTCCACTGAAACATAAGGCTTTAGAAGAAGGGTAAGTGGCAAGGAAGGGAGGGGGGAAAGACATGAATTGGCAGAGGTAGAATTATTAGTTTTTAGAAAATCTTGAAAAATAAATCTGACCAAAATATTATGTAATGAACACCAGAATCTCATCTTGTAAGACAATGATTGGAATTAACTTTTACTTTTTTTTTTTTTTAATTGTCCTGCTGGCCATCTGTTATCATGATTCCATTTCCCATTTAAAAAGCTTTCTCATCCTTAGCAGATGTTTGGTTTTTCTTCGTGTATGTTTTGTAATTCCTCTCAACTCTACTAATGGGCTTTTACTCTCAGAACTACAAGTTTTCTTATATTGCCTCCACGGTGTCTGTAACATCTTCTTAAAATTTGAATAGAAAGCTACTGATGACTCCCTACTTTGAGAAAACAGTATTCAAACATCCTCACAAAATAGCCTTTGCAGTTATCCCTAATGGGCAGTGTCTGTAATCCCTGGAGTCCCTATTAATTTTGAAACACAAAGTTGAAAGCCTTAACTAGCTTTACTATAACTCCTAGTTGTCACAAAAGAAATAGGTTGACTGTTCACATGGTAAGGAAAAATTTGAGCATGAGATATATATCTGATACTCCTTGCACTTGGACTGAAATAGAGTTTTTCTACTATTTTGTGTTGTATAAGTCAGTGAGTGTGATTAATGGTAAAACAAGTAAGGGAAGTATCACAGAATGCCCTTTGTGTCCTGCCAGTCAAACGAACATAAAGGATGCATGCCTCCCATATGACAGGTAGGGGTACGAAAGGTCAAACATTTGTATGGCATATATTGCAGCACAACTGCTTCCTGACATTCGTAAGTTTTCAGTTTTCTAAAATAGGCATGTACCTGTTTCCTTTAATATATCTGTTAACATTTCCTCTTCCCCATCTCTAAATTCTCTCCTATTTTATAAAATAATTTTACATTTAGGCTTTGTACCAGTGGCTGGTAAAAGAAATAGAGGTAGAAACAGCAGAGGAAAGAAGAAATGGATGTTTGCAATGGGTGGAGAATACGGATTAAATGAAAACCCCAGTAAGATGAAACTCCTTAGAAAAGCAGCAGGTAAATGTGAGAGATGATTCAACTAAGGACACTATCTCTTCCTGAAGACCCACTGACATACTAAAAGGAAAGATGTGCAGAGGTTGCTGTTTCACACAACACTGCCTGGTCAGAGACATTGGTATGTTCAATAGCACAACTACACGAGTGGGAGTCAGTCAGTTATTAGGCAGTGCTGCAGGTTTCTGAGGAATACTGCCTCCTTGGAAGGAATATTCCAGGGGATGAATTTGAACCCAGCCCCAGAGGCATTGCATTCTTCCATCGTTGCTGTCTAGCAATTAAGGTTTCTTCAAAACAACTTGCTCCTAGCCATCTGCATATCTCAGCTTCCTTATCTTTGCAGATTTCTCCTTCTCCTTTCTCTAACAGACTTTGTTTTAATTTTCTCAATAGCTAAAATAGCACAGCCTAAAACAAGGCTGGCATGATACAAGCTCCCTCTGCCCCCCGCTACTTGCTGGAGGGTTTCAGCCTCCCCACTTATTTCTGGATCTGTTTTTATCCCTGCTGCCACTCCCAGCAGGAGCATGAGGAAGGTCTGCAACCTGTGCAAAGCCTGGCTGAACACTCTAAGAGAAGTGATGAGGAGAGCAATTTTAGCCATGAATATCCTAATGAAGGTCCCGTGCTGACCTTACACACTTCTGATTAAGCAAATATGCAAATGTAAAGTAGTTCAGAGCTGGATTAGCATTCAAAGATTTTAAAAAAGCTACTGTGGCTACATGCAGAGTGACCTTTAGGCCTGCTAAAATCTGCTAGAATGCAGATGGGGAAAAAGAAAGACACTATAAAGACAGACTCCGTCTTTTTTATATCTTGCAGCCACCATAAAATGGGCCACAGGAATAAATGAATATCCATGTCAAGGTTTTACAGCCAATCTAGCTACAGTGCAAGAGATTACTCTGCATCATACCTGGGGATGAGTCTTCCAGTACCTTCCAAAACCAAAAAGTTTGCTCAACAGTTGGTTTGGTCATAATCCTGCAGGTTTTATACTTCAAAAGATGAAAAAGGAAATCCAAGTCTGGGTCCCAGTGGTGCTACCAAGGCTCAGGGGGGATCAGGAAATCCAGGGGAAGGAGGAGATGTATCTCAGGGTCACAGAAGGGCCATTCTAGGCAACTCTCAGGGATCAGCTTTTTCTACTGGCTGGTATTCAGAAAGTGACTGTTAGGAGCAAACTGTTCAATTCCTGTTAATTAGAGAAAACTTCTGGAATGGGGAGATACTCCATTAGCACTGACAGGTGCTACGATGTGTATATCACAATGCAATGGCCTGAGCTGTGGTTTTAAGACTGAATATGAAGATCCACAGATGCCTGAATCTCATCCTACTAAGAGGAGGGCCTCGGTATGGAAAACCATGGGAAGGGAGAGGTTAAGAAATACTGTGCCGGGATTAAATGTTAGACCCATCTTTCTCTCAGCAAGTTTCATGGCCATTTACAGTCAACTGCTCTCGCTACAAACACACACCTTATTTCAAGGAACACAGCACTGGAAGAGACCTCTTGAGTTCTCGAGACCTTGTGATTGCAAGGACCACATTATGTTCTCCACTTCATAAATTAGGGATCCAGTTACTGCTGTTCTCACTATACCCACTGAAAGCCTGTTCCAGAACGGGCTTCCCTTATGACTGGGAATTGCCTTCAAATTTCCAGGCTAAATCTATTCATAGCTACCTTTCACCCATTTGTTCTGAAACCTGGCTTTGTCTAATTACTTTCTAAGGCCTGTTCTGTATCAATGTGTTTCTTTTCTTTCACTAAAAATACTGCTTGAAAAGATATTTTAACAATGAAAAATAATGAAACAGGAGGATACTATAAGCCAGCTGAGATTCTCTACTGGTATAAACTGGTCTGACTTTAATGCTAATGTGTATTGCCTAGGAGTTTAAAAGAAACTGTTCATGTATTTGTTTTCAGGTTAGACATGAAAACAAATGTTTGTGCTAAAAGGCTATGAATATATCCATAGCAAATACATATGGAACTACACTTTTGGGTAACATTTCTGCCATTTTTTCTCAGAATGATTTAAAAAGAAAAACTGAACAGTGAAAAAAAAAAAAAGTGTTCCTATTCTTATTTCCTCTAATGTTTTGTTAAAAACACTTCTTCACTCTTGACCACATTATATCCCCATGTCTTAATATAGCATGTCTATTACTGTTTATTTTTGCATCAATCAACTACATATTTCTAAATTTTGAAGGTGTTGTGGAATATATTTGTTTACCCAATGCATACTTGAAGTTCAAGAATATCTTTTTTGCAGTGGGCAGCAAAGCATTGGTTTATTTTCTTGCTTTGGAGATAAAAAATTAGGATCAAAATTTGCTGCGGCTCAAAATACTATGAAATGTTCACAATAATTTGTTCAAGTTACAGCTAAAAGGCCTAAAAATCTCCTTTTATATCTTAGAACCAATCACTCAAAGTTTTTGAATCTACTGATTCTTTGCATGTGCTAGTCATTTTGGAAAGGTTCAAATACTTATTTTCCAATACTTTGATAAATCAAAGGAAAATGAAAACTTTGGCAAAGACAAAACCAAGAATATTTAAAACCAATAACAGGAAGCTATAAGGGGAAGTAGAAATAATTCAATTTCTAATGATGATAGAGCACATTTTTCCTGTGGTTTAATCCCCATCAAGTTTTATTTACAAAATTAAAATTCTCCATATTTTATGCCATTTTAAAATGACGGGCTTCTTATGGGCTCTGAGGCAAACTCTAAAACAGCACAGGCTGATTCAAAACCAGTTCTGAGTCCTGCAAGAAAGCTGGCTGCTCTGTGCTTATCACAAAATGTGAAATTGAATTTTGTACCTTTACATGTAATGAGTCTTCACATAGTAAATATCTTGCTTTATTTCTGTCCAATATGAGGAATGCATATTGCAGCCATGGGATAAATATGGCTTGATTGTGATATGAGTCCTTCTGCTTACGAAGTCTGCAAATGGGAATCAAACGGTCCTTAATGAAAACAGCCTACACTTTAAGAAAGAAAAAAAAATCAACAGAGCTTTATGAGACATAATTGGGATCAATAGAAATTACTGTAATTCCGAGATACATTCTATAGGTTTTTATACCATCCTTTAGTATTCTGTACTAAAGGCATAATTATACATTAAATTATAGCAGATGGCACCAGAAACCTGTAGAAGTATCATTTGTTAATATATTCTGCTGGGCTTATCCATCAAGGTAGTGCAAATTGGCATAAATTACACTTTCTTTTGGCTCTTTGGCATGTTGATTGCACTGCATTACATTCTCTCAGGGCTCTACTTTATTCTTACCCTCTAAACTATGACTAAAAAGTCATCTCGCTTAAACTTAATTCCAGGACAGTGAAATCTTTGAATGTCACAGCTAGAAAGCCCAATGGCTGGTACTAATCTTATACACAAGTCCACTCAGCTCATTTTCCTCCTGAACTAGATAGTCACCCTCAAAAGCATAGCTTGCCAAGAAGACAGACTGTGGATAGACTTAAGGGAAAGAATGAAAACTGGAAGGGGAATCAGATCCAAGCAGATCCTTCCCATGCAAGTAAAGATAGATGCAGGAAAGTCAGCATTTGGATCAGCTGCTTCTGGTGGTGCAGGGCTGAGATGAAGGTAAGGGATGTGTGCAGTGTCACCACCATGTAGTGGTTCTTCTCCCAGGCACAGGGTAGCCTTCCCTGTCAGGACAAAACTCAGGCAGCCATGTTATCCAGCTACAGGATCAAATTTAGGCTGAGGTTTTGAAAATCATCTGATACACTTTATTCATCCAACAGCTATGTGTCATTAGCCTTCTGTGTTTGCAGACAAGTAACGAAACTTCCCGTTTCAAAGCCCCACAGCAGCAGAGGAAAAGAGCAATGCACTTGAACTGCAGAAACCTGCATGACAGGGAACCCTGTCTTGCTTTGTTCTTAGAGCCCTGCAGAGAAGTCAGAGCTACCTCTCAGATGTCGTATCTTCCCCGGGGAGGGCAGCCAGGGAAACACTGTAGCTGGTATTCAGAGCAAGCAAAACTGTGAGTCGAGACAGTAAATTGTGGTGGGGTGACCCTGGCTGGATGCCAGGTGCTCACCAAAGCTGCTCTATCACTCCCCCTCCTCAGCTGGACAGGGGAGAGAAAAGGCTCATGGGTCAAGGTAAGGACAGNGAACTGCTCCAGCGTGGGTCCCTCCCATGGGGTGCAGCCCTTCAGGAACAGACTGCTCCAGTGTGGCTCCCCCGGGGGGTCACAAGTCCTGCCGGGAGCCTGCTCCAGCGTGGGCTCCTCTCTCTTCAGGTCCACAGGTCCTTCCAGGAGCCTGCTCCAGCCCCAGCTTCCCACGGGGTCACAGCCTCCTTCGGGCATCCACCTGCTCCAGCATGGGGTCCTCCATGGGCTGCAGGGGGACAGCCTGCCTCTCCATGGCCTTCACCACAGGCTGCAGGGGAATCTCTGCTCCAGCGCCTGGAGCACCTCCTCCCCCTCCTTCTTCACTGAGCCTCGTGTCTGCAGGGCTGTTTCTCTCACATATTCTCACTCCTCTGTCCGGCTGCAGTTGCCCAGGTTTCCCCCCCCTCCCCCCTTCTTAAATTTGTTAAATACGTTATCCCAGAGGCACTACCACCGTTGCTGATGGGCTCAGCCTTGGCCAGCAGCGGGTCTGTCTTGGAGCCGGCTGACACTGGCTCTGTCGGACATGGGGGAAGCTTCTATCAGCTTCTCACAGAAGCCACCCCTGTAGCCCCCCCAGCTACCAAAACCTTGGCATGCAAACCAGTGCATAAATCCATACCACGGTCACCTGCAGTTAGCCTGGGAACAGTCACAGTGGTGCTGGAGCATTAGGCTGTAACGTACCGCTTGTCCAGCAGAGGGTAGCATTCGTATACGGAAAAATGATGGCACCTCGAACTAGTGCTTTCCCTGCACCTTTTACAAAACATGGGAATCTCAGTCTTTTCCCTTCTTATTAGTTCATAGCTAAACGAACTAATCATCCGATCCTGAACACAATAAAATACGGAAAAGTATTATATTAAAACCGTTAAGTCAAGATTTAAGATCAGATATTTAAATGCAAATTATCAGCAATGAAATAATAGAGATTCCAGAAGCAAAGTTGACTTGAACTCTCTCCATATCTTGCATTCTGCATATTTTACAACACAGACAGTATTATAACATTGATTATTGTGATTAAATATAGACAGTTTAGGAATGGCTACATCAATCAATCCCAATCAGGAAGTGGGACCTCAGTTCAGAAGATGTTGAACACGCACGTGTGTGTATCTGTGTGTACAGAAAATCAATGAGACAACGAGTGTTTCAGCAGACACACACCTCAGCAGCTTTGTTAAGTACTTCTAGGTCTTTGGCTTTTAGAAAGGTGAGCGGGGAAACAATCTATCCGTGCAAAAGCAGCTAAATTAGTATGATTTTTGGAGCCTAATTTTTTTCCATTTTTTATTTTTGCAGTTTCATTCTTTCAGTAAGCTAATCTAGTTGCATTAATATAGGGTACCTGCAAGAAATTTGCCCATGTTGAGAGGCTGAGCCACACTGGAGCTACTCTGCTTACCTGTGGTATTCCTTCCTTCTAGCTTCTAGCTGTCCTTTTGTCTGAATTTATGTCTTTACAACGTGATACTATTTAACTTTGCAAACAGGGTGGTGCCATTCACTATAAAGATGCTGGAAGACAGGCAAGTGGCTTGGGTGTTCCAGTCACAATACAGAGATGATTAATATACAAGGCGGGTACCCTCTCCAAGAAGATGACAACTGTGATTATGAGATCAAGAAAGAGTTTGGGAAGGGCTGCTATGTAAACAGAAATTAAAGGGACTGCTGGAAGTAACAGCCATGTCTTAAGATGCTGAATTAACCTTTGGACTTCTAGAGTGTACCCATAAGTGTGTGAGACACACCTGCTTTTCATAGATGTAATTCATGGTAACAGGTAGAAGCTGACTGAGCAGAGAACAAATTTGTGAATTTTATGTCTGGTTTTGTGACACTGACTATCAGATTTACTGATTTTGTGGTTTTTGCCATGCTGCAAAATTGTGATAAAACACGCAACCTGTGGAAGTGAGAATATAACATAAAATACACTTCTGCTCTGTCTTTTTGATAAAAAAGCTACAGACATGAGAAAACCTCAAAAATTTAATTGCCTGCATAGGCAACCCTTCAGTGTTCAGAAAAATAGAGGTCTACACATGTCCAGTTTATTTGCAAATCCTTCTCTGAGAAAAAAAATTCTGTTCATGCTGTTGAAAATCTAGGATTTAATAGTGAGTCAGTGATATTTTGTTCCTAATCCTGCAATACTAACTGTATATTAATACATAATTATGATAAAAATACTGTTGATTTCAATGCGAACAGTCTTGTACAAGGGTTTGCAAAACCAGGGCCTGAGGATGTATAGAAAGGGGAAATTAGATGTTAACTGAAAATAAAACAGATGTTAAAGAATGATGGGCAACAAAAAGATGCAGAAGGAAAAAGAGATAAGAAAACAGAGTACTAAAAAGGAGAGGGAAAAAAGGATGGTATGAAAAAAAAAGAAAAGAAAGTTTGACTATATATAGCTAAATTTAGACATTCTTCATAAATACATATATCTAGCTATGTAACTTAAAACCACATCCATTTCATAGCATTTTTCTGTTGAATATGATTATATCTTAAGTGTACAATATTTGTAATCTAATAATCTAAGTAATTTTAAATCCCCCCAGGAATGATAAAGTAAAATACTGCCTATTTGCTTCTTTCATACTCCAATGTTTCCTCCTTTTACTTCTTACTTTTCCTTGCACAATAACTCCAGTTAAAAAAAACAGAAAAAGTGACCCACTCAAATGTCAGCTTTTTCAAACCTGCAGGTGTACCCGCACCCCCCAGACGCTCATCTGATTTGGTCCAATAAAAATAATAATTGAAACCTTGCCCTGCCTGCACCAAAACACCCATGTGATCCAATGTGACCTTCTTTTTTGCGCCTGCTGTAATTCAAAATTTCTTATACTTTCCCCAGGCCTCCCAGCTGTCCTAATGACTCCATCCGGCACTGACACCTGAGTTCCGTCAAACCTGCTTTCAGCCTATTCTTTATCCTTCTTTTCAGATGCTCTGGGGCTCCGC
Source organism: Anhinga rufa (assembly GCA_013400875.1). NCBI lineage: Eukaryota > Metazoa > Chordata > Aves > Suliformes > Anhingidae > Anhinga > Anhinga rufa. The sequence goes on along the minus strand of VZTV01043400.1, from coordinate 2,071 downwards.
ACCCCAGAGCCCTCTCAACTACATTCCAGTGCACAGGGTACAAATGCCCTCTCTTGCCTTGTGCTCCTCCTGTTCCCAAACCACATCACCTGTTCTGTCACCTCCTTTGTCTTATCACCCTTGGAATATAAGCTATCAGAAGCTTAGTGTGTTTTCTTTCTTACTAACCTGTACAACATTGAGTAAAGTGATATCTGGATCCTTGGTAAAGGTTCCTAGATATTATTATGATAGTACAAATTGGGAAAATGTAGAAAGTTCTTCTTTCAGAGTCTACAATTAGCTAAGGATGAATATGTTCATTCTTATAAGTGATACGTTCATTCATGTAAGTACTGGAGTCATATAAATTAGGCTAATTCACTTCAGTAAAGTTATACTTATGTATTTGTAGGACTGCAGCTGCACTTCCACTGAGAACTCTAACTTCAACAATTACCATAAGCACCTACATACTGCTACAGGGGAAAACTTAAGTTAATATACAGTCTGTTATAGATAATAGGGGTGTGAATGCTCCCAGTCCACAATTCTGAGGCATCCAAGGAAAAAACATCTGAAAGAAAAATACTCAGTTACCCCCCCACTCCTCACACACACACACACACACACACCCCCGCAAAGGAATACAAAACTCATGAATCCTGACAATTCAAAGGAAAAAACAATGTTGGAGTCGGTATACTGGGTGAGACTGGCCACACATCCCAACTGCAGAAGACTCCACAGATGTTTGATAAGCTTGCCACGTAGAAGGCTTATCAAAATTTTTACTAAGTAGAGGATGATTTAAACCTTGAAGCACAAACCCCTTTAAGAGGCAGAAATAACAAAGTGAAAAACAGAATTAAGAAACTTCAGTATACATGCAGAAAAACCTATTCCAGCAGAAAAGGAGAGAAAAATAAATTAACTCTTCTGTTTAACTCGTTTGTTGTTCTTTGCAGAGTACCTTGCAAGAAATACAGGATCTTGTGCCGTCCACAAAGGCTCCATATGCAGTGAAGGACATGGCTTTATTGATATCTTGTTTTTACTTTCACCTCAGTAATGGCAGAGATTGTATCAGAAAGTTTTAAAAGCAAAATAGAGGTTAGATCCATTTTCGATACTCTAAATTAAAAGAATAAATGAATCACCCAACTGTAGTTAATGGGCAATTAACATAATTCTGGTCCGGTGTAGCTGAAAGATAATGAAAAAGCTGATTGCAAATGAACCAGCAGTAATGTGGGAGGTCATAATAGTCCCATAACTCTGAATGAGAAACCAATTTCTCCTCTAACACTAGATGCTTTGATTGGTGAAGGGCTTTATCATACTATGAAATTTGCCCATGATAGTGAGAGACATAAAAAAAAAGGTTCTGCTGTGTAAAGGGTGGATAGCTTACAGAACAGGTACTGTGAGCAACTGCATGAGCCTGTACTAGCTATCATAAACTAGAGGGTAATTAGGAGTGCAATGGTGAATAGAGAGGAGAGAGGCATATATCTGAGTAATGAGTTCACAACTGTACTACAGCAGGGCAACAACCCACCAGGGGAAATGCAGCAGGGTGTCAGACTCTGTTCCAGCCTGGAGACTGGATGTGCTGATGCCCTCTAACTTGGCCCACCTGCTGGAGACGGCGTAATCTCTTCTTTGTGCTCAATTTGTTCTTAGTTAAGGAAGGGGTAATGGGGTGGGATGAATTCCACCCACAATGCTTTTCTCTTCTCTCCACTTGCCATCTATGTCCTGATCCTATTAAAACTTAAGATCTTGTTCAGCAAACTGTCATCAGATAAAGTAAATTACATTTAATGCTAGTGGTAATGCTCTCAAAATCAAGAGAACAATTGTGTCTAGGGCAAGGACCGCCTCTTTCCCTAGAATTTTAAGTAAATCTATATTTAGCCCTTTTGTGGCTTTTGAGGGGGAAAAAAGGTAATCATGTTAGAACACTGCAATGGTAAATGAATCTATGTCCTAGCAGCAGATGGCACATTAATAGGGTGCAGACACACAGAAAAAAAGAACTAATCCTCCAAACTGTATTTTTTTCTTGGTATTTTTCATCACTGTTCCT